>PVHX01001357.1:0-212872 GCA_004024805.1 Geosciurus inauris | reverse complement strand
CATGGATTCTAGTAGTGTAGTATCTTGGTTTGTTTGAGTCACTTTCTTCCCTTGTTTTCTCATGATGTTTGTGTGTCTTTCCTTCTAGCTCTGCTGATCCAAGGTGTTACAGTTTTAACTCCTATATGGTTATAGTTTCCCTGCAGGGTTTCGTTACTTCTCCTCCAGTAGGTGGCGTTGTCCATTGTTTGCTGGACTTTCCCGGCTGGTATCCTTGGTACTGGTTCCAGGCCAAGGTGAAACTCTGGGCTGCTGGTGGAGTCGCTGTTCCACCGTGGCCAAGGTTTGCTCCCAGGTGTTCACCTGCGCCCCCTGGTGTGTAGGATGTTCCGCTGTGTTAGAAGGTGGTCCACAAAGAACAATAGCTGGGGTTCCGCTCAGGAGACAGTCAGTCCACAGAAGCACCTGCTAGCGGTCTCTCGCGGTTGGGTGGACGCTGGGGCCAGGCACCCTGTGCGGAAGCAGGCCCGGCACGCCCGGGGTAAACTCCGGGCTGGAGCCCTGGGCCGGATCCCCCACCACAACTGCACTCCACTGGTGGGTGCCGATGACAAGCCTCCTGGCTACCGCTGTCTCCTGGTGGCCCTGCGCTCACACACGCAAGCGAGTCTGTTGCGTGGGGCGGTGAACTGCAGAGAGCTGCCCAAGAAGCTGGTTGGAAAATGGCACCCCACTACTTCCAGGCTCGGTCTCGAAGTGCCTGAGCCCTGGGCTGAGTCCCCCGTCTGCAACTGCTTTCTGCCAGCTGGCACCGAAGTCACGCCTCCCGGCTACAGCTGTCTCCCGGCGGCTCTGCGCTCACACACGTGAGCAAGACTCGTGGGGCGATATGCTGCAGAGAGCTGCCAAGAAACTGGTTGGAAAATGGCACCCCGCTACTTCCAGTCTCAGTCTCGGAGAGCTGGGGCCCTGGGCCGAGGCCCGGGCTGCAACTGCGTTTCTCCAGCCGGCGCCGAAGCCACGCCTCCCTGCTACCACTGCCTCCCGGTGATACTGTACACACACACACACACACACACACACACACACGAGCGAAATTCCTGCGTGGGATGTTGAGCCGCAGAATAATGCCAGGAAGCTGGCTGGAAAACGGCGCCTCCACCACTTCTAGCCTTGGTCCCTGAGAGCCTAGCGCAGAGTGGACTGTCTAGGCCGCCATCTTGGAACCGCCCCCGAGATCTTATTCCTCCATATACTCTTTAAACCTCAAGAATTTTTTTTCCTGTTGGCCTTTGTGCTCTTGCCCACTCACTGCCCATTAGCTTCATAGTCACTGCCTAGAGGAGACACTACCCATAATATAACCTGCACCAATGGACTCATCTCTGCAGAGGGGTGAAAATTCTAAAAACTGATGGTTCTAGACAAGCCCAGGAGACACCCATCTTATCAGCAACTGAGGCTCTTCTCAGTTGGAGTACAAAAGTTCTTGACTTTTCCAGCCTTACAATGTTCTAAATTATGGGACACTCTGTCAATTTAGATGGCCAATCACAGGCAGAGGACCTTCTGTTAGAAAAACTTTTATTTTTTTTCTTTCTATACTTTCATTCCAGCTTGTCACATTCTGGGTTCACCCCTTGCTTATAGGACTTGCTTGAATGCAGCAAAAAGTAGCCTACACACGTGCAGTTCCTTTATTATCATAATTCATTCATTCCACATTCATGAAGCATATTCTATAAATCAGGCCTTGGGCTGGGTGCAAGTATAGCAGTAAATAAAAACCAGAGTCTTGCCCTTATAATTTATTATCTAGAGAGTGCATTCTTTAAATGGTAGTGTTTTCCTACATCCTCCACAGTGTTCCCCTGGGTGATAGCACCTATCCCCATGGCCTCAACTCCTCCATCTATGATGATAACATATAAATTTGTCACTCTAACCCCCTATCTCTCTCCTGATGTACAGGTCTATATAGTTGACTAGTTTGGGGACATTTTTATCTAGCTGTCCCATAGGTATCTCAAACTGAGCTCTTCTCTCTCTCTCTCTTTTTTTATTTTTTAGTTGTCAATGGACCTTTATTTTATTTAGTTATATGTGGTGCTGAGAATTGAACCTAGTACTTCACACATGCTAGGCAAGCGCTCTACCACTGAGCCACAACCCCAGCCCATGAGCTCTTTTCTTGCTATTGCTTTGCCTAAGAAGTATGTCCTTTGGGGGCTGGGGTTGTAGCTCAGTGGTAGAGTGCTTGTCTAGCATGTGTGAGGCACTGGGTTCAATCCTCGGTACCACATAAAAGTAAATCAACAAAATAAAGGTGTCGTGTCCATCTACAACTTAAAAAATAAAAAAACAAAAAGAAATATGCCCTTTGTTTTCGTACTCCCTAACTTGGCTGATGCCATCACCATCCACCTACCAGGTCTCTCAAGCATGAAAGTTGTTATCATCCTCCATTCTTTCCTTTGCCTCACCTTCATACTGGTCTTTGTGATTTGAGTCTCATAACGGTCTCAGTCCAGGGCTGGGGTTGTGGCTCAGTGGTAGAGCACTAGACTAGCATGTGTGAGGCACTGTGTTCAATACTTAGCACCATATAAAAATAAATAACTAAAGTAGTGCTCTCAATCCAGCTTCATTTCTCTATTCCCACTAAGATGCCTTAATCCATCTTCCCTTAGGCTTAGACTATTGTCCTTCCCTTGTCTCAAAACAAACCCCTATCTATCCGTTAGCATCAGACTTGTTATGCTAAAAAAATTATGTTCTTGCTTAATATCTTTTATAGTTACCTATAAAAGCCCAAACTCCTTAGTAGAGCATATAGGAAAACCCGACATTTTTCACCTGGGTCATCACCCACTATGTTCCTTAACACTCTAGCCATAAATTTTTTTTTAATTTTTTTTTTTAGTTGTAGATGGACATAATATCTTTATTTATTTATTTTTATGTGGTGCTGAGGATCGAACCCAGTGCCTCACGCATGCAAGGCAAGCGCTCTACCGCTGAGCTACAGTCCCAGCCCCCAATTTTTTTTTTCTTCTCAGAAAACTAACTCGGAAAGCCAGAATTCCAAGACCATATTCTCTTAAGTATGCTGGGTGCTTTTGAGCCTCTCTGCCTTTGAATGTGGAAGGCCTTCCTTCCTCAGCCTTTGGAGCTACTTAAACTCCTATTTGTTCTTTAAGACCTGGCTCAAATGGCCTCTCCTGGTTGGCCCCTTGTCCAACTCCTGTAGGCCCAGTGAGTTGATTCCTCCTTTGTACTCCCATACTTCCTCCATCCTTTTGTTGAAATATCTATATGTTTAACAGCTACTAAAATTTATTAGTGTGGGAATTATTTTCTTTATGGCTCTATAGCAGAATTTTACCTAGCTATCACGCTTCCGTGTCCAAAGATATGAAAAACTTCATCTTGTCAATTCAAGTGGAATTTGGTTATTTTGAGAAATTTCTTAGTCCCTTCTGGGCTTGAATTGAGTTCCTGCTAGGTTCTGTCATTTTTCTCCCTTTCTTTCTGAGACTGATCTAGATGGTGGCAAAGGCATTGTGGGGAGGATTGCCTGGCTCCTGGTTCCATCTGTCCCAGTGCTTTCTGCCAGATAAACCCTGTGGGCTTTGGTCATTAGCTTCCACTTGTACCCTTTGTACTTAGGTCGTCTCTGCACCAGCCACTCCTGTCTCACCCTGAGGAAATTCCTTTTCAGGCCATGTCTGTACTTCTCCTGAAGTGCTGTAATTATTTGAGCATGTGTATCCTCTAAACTGAAAGCAGGGTCTGGCTTGGTGGTCCTCACCTGTTCTGGAGTCTTCCCCAGCATTGCTGTTCTTTACTCAGGCATGAGGCTGAATAAGAGTGTGCACCCAGCAGTCAGGCAACGGCCCCTTCTGCCTTGGGAATCCTGCCAGTTCTTCTGAGATTTCTTTCTTTCTTTCTTTCTTTAATATTTTTTTAGTTGTAGATGGACACATATTTTTATTTATTTATTTTTATGTGGTGCTGAGGACCGAACCCAGTGCCTCACGCATGCAAGGCAAGCGCTCTACCACGGAGCCACAATCCCAGCCCCTCTTCTGAGATTTCTATTGATTGGCCCAGTCTTGACTCCCAGGGTTCTGTTGAGGGAATGGGGCAGTGAAGTGAGCCCCTTTTCAAAGTTCCCAAGAGCTCTATTTACATCTTCTATGATTCTCCTCTTTTCATCAGCTGGAAAAAAGAGAGAAAACTGCTCTTAGATTATCTTGTATTATTGTTCTGTTTTCTCATTCTTAGTAAACAGTACATGCTTTGAATCCTTCAGATTTGTAGCCTTTTTAAAATTAAAAACATTTTTTTAGTTGTAGATGGACACAATACTTTTTTTTTAAAATGTGGTGCTGAGGATCAAACCCAGTGCTTCACACATGATAGGCAAGCTCTCTACCATTGAGCTACAACTGCAGCCCCAGATTTTTAGCTTTTAAAAACAAAATCCTTTTCTTCTCAGAAAACCTAACTCTGAAATCTAGGATTCCAAGACCATATTCTTTTCTGTGAATTAAATGTGTATATATCATATATATATATACACACACACATACAATGTATGAACATATGTACATGTTTATGTACATGCATGTATATATACACATACACACACCTATTTTATATATTTAGAGTTTGTTCGAAGCTTTATCTTTTTTTGCCTTTGAGATAATAAGTGGCAACAAATCGGGGTTGGGGATGTGGCTCAGTGGTAGACAATAAACAGGAAGAAGATCAAAGATCAAGAAGACCTGTAATCCCAGCACTTGGGAGGCTGAGACAGGAGAATCATGAGTTCAAAGGCAGCTTCAGCAACGGTGAGGTGCTAAGCAATTCAGTGAGACCCTGTCTCTACATAAAACACAAAATAGGGCTGGGGATGTGGCTCAGTCATTGAGTACCCGAGTTCAATCTCCAGTACCCCCCCCCAAAAAAAAAGATCAAGAAGAAATTATTTTTATATAAATTTGTAGTTGTTGATGGACCTTTATTTTATTCATTTCTTTATATGCGTTGCTGAGAATTGAACCCAGTGCCTCACACAGGCTAGGCAAGTGTTCTACCACTGGGCTACAATCCTAGCCCCAAGAAGAAACTCTTCTTTTTGGCACTGGCTATTGAACTCAGGGGCACTTGACCACTGAGCCACATCCCCAGCCTATTTTGTATTTTATTTAGAGACAGGGGTCTCACTGAGGCGCTAAGCCTCATTGTTGCTGAGGCTGGCTTTGAACTCGCGATTCTCCTGTTTCAGACTCCCAAAGTGCTAGGATTACAGGTGTGCGCCACCACACCCAGCTTAAGAAGAAACTCTTGAGAAAGAAAATCTGATTTGAAATTGAAACATGAAAATTGAAACTGAAAAAGGGCTAGGATATAGATCAGTGGTAGAGCAACCCTAGGTTCAGTCCCCAGAACTAGCTGGAAAAACAGCTTGAAAAATAGTATCTAATAAAAGTCGGCAGAATCGTGGACAGCATTATAAGAAAAATAAGAAATTGAAAATCTTAATCTATTACCTTGCCACATAAAATTATACTATACTTTATCTGTTTATATGCAGGGAGGTCCTGGTCCCTTTGTGAAGTTTTAAGAACAGTAATCATATCTTAGTCACTTTCTCTGTGTGTGTGTGTGTGTGTGGTGTTGGGGATTGAACCCAAGGCCTTGTGTATGTGAGGAAAGCACTCTACCAACTCAGCTGTATCTCCAGCCCTCTTAGTCACTTTTGAATCTCTAGACTATACTATTCAATATGGTAGCCACTAGCCACATATGGTAACTAAGCATGTGAAATATGGTATATCTGAATTGAGATGTACTTAAGTATAAAAACAAAGGATTTTTCAAAGAACTATTACAAAAGAATGTAAAATATAGTTTTATATTGATTAAATGTTGAAATAGCATTTTAAATCTAATGGGTTAAATACAATATTAATTTCATCTGCTTCTTTTTACCCTTTTAAATGTGGCTACTAAAAAATTTAAAATTTATGTGCGGCTCATATTGCATTTTTACTTTTCAGTGCTGCTCTTGAGCCTAAAGCAATATTAAGTGTAGAAAAAGAAAAAGGGAAGGAAAGAAGAAAGGAAGGAATGAGAATACAGAATATAGCTTTTCAAAGAAGTTTATTTTTTTCCTCTTAGCAAAGTTATTATTATTATTTTCAGTGCTGGGGATTGAACCCAGGGCCTGCCACATGCTAAGCATATGATCTACTCCCCCAGGATCTCTAAATGATGTTAGAAAAGATATTGCACAGGGATTACCTTGGGATCCAGAATCTAGCCCTCAGCCTCTTAGGTATCCTTGAAATATTCCTGTAAAAGTAATGCAGATCCAGGGGCTGGAGTTGATATATATATATTTTAAAAAGTAATGCAGATCAAAAGAAGTATGCCAGAATGGAGAATATTCATTTTCAGAGGTTGGAATCAGGCATATCCTTCTTAGTATCATAGTCTCCAGAATGCCTGATGGGTAGTGAGCATGAACCTAGATTAAAAGCATGTGGAGGATTCTTGGTCAGTTACTGTGCTGGGTCATGATGAGCTCTGATGACCATACAACCTGCCCTGTGGTACAGAATATCTCACTAGTGATTAGCATCTTTGTGTCCCCCACATCCAAAGTCGCTTTTCCTAAATAATGAGGCATAATCAACATTCACATACTCATCATTCCCCTGATTTTGACTTATTTTTCTTGTAATGCTGTCCATGATTTTGCCTACTCTTATTAGATGCTATTTTTCAAGCTGTTTTCCCAGCTAGTTCTGGGGACTGAACCAGAACTAGCTGGGTGCTCTACCACTGATCTACATCCCTATCCCTTTTTTTATTTTGTTTTTGAGACAGGGTCTTACTGAATTGCTGAGGCTGGCCTTGGACTTGCAATCCTCCTGCCTCAGCCTCCCAAGTTGCTTGGTTTGCAAGTGTGTACCACCTTACCTGGATTCAATCCATATTCTCAAGAGTGGTAGAGATATCCTTATAGTTAGTTTATAGCTTGTATAAGTCAGGCAATGTTCTACAGGAAATAGAACTTTCCTTTTATTACATTGGATGTAAGATGCTTGAATGTTAACTTGAATCATAATTTCTCTGACTCTCAGATTTTTCATCTTTTAAATAGAGATATAACCCAAATCCCAGATTGATTGAATATAATCAATGTAAACCTTCTTGGAAGACCAAAGACTTCTCTGTAAACTATAATGGTTTATTCAAATGTTCTCTATTATTATGTTGATATCAGTGATCATTTGTCTCAGGGAATGACTTTGGGTGCCTTGGCTATAGACCCAGGGATTTGGGATGAGGAGGAGGTGATTATTTGAAAGACTAGAGAGAGAATACATATTAGTACCCAAATAGGCAAAAGCATTTGACAGATCATAATAATATTTTAACTTTTTTCCTTTTATCAGACTCAAAATATGGAGCTGGCATATACTTCATCAAGAACCTCAAAAACCTAGCAGACCAAGTCAAGAAAACTTCTGATACAAATGAGCTGATCTATGTATTTGAGGCTGAAGTACTCACAGGCTCCTTCTGCCAAGGTCACCGATTAAATATTGTCCCACCTCCATTGAGTCCTGGAGCCATAGATGTTCATGACAGTGTGGTTGATGATGTCTCCAGTCCTGAAACCTTTGTTATTTTTAGTACCATACAGGCTATGCCCCAATATTTGTGGACTTGTACTCAGAATTATGTACAGTCACAGGATTACTCATCAAGACCAATGTCGTCATCTTCACAGCAGCCTTGGAGGAAATTCTCAATTGGCAGTCCTGTTGATTAATCTCCAATTCATTTTAACAGCAGGCATGACCTTGCACTGAGTGATCTAACCAAATAATGACCATTAGTGACTCAAAGAATGGTTTGAATATGTCAAATGGGTTATCTGTTTGGACTGACTGTGCATTGAAAGTAGCAGCCACATACTAGCATCTTAGTGCCTTCATCTTTGCCTTTATCTCTTGGGGTTGGAGTGGACAGACACCAACAGAAACACTTCTAGGACTGTTCCTCTTCCTTGCAATTGTTCTTTTGTCTCCTTTACTCTAGGTAGCAGCAAAAAAGTTTTACATGTAATGAAGAGTTTTTCCAGAATGTAATCCAAGCCTTTTATTTTCTAAGAGGATGATATTATAAAATATTAGGACAGCAGAATGATTTTAAATTTTTCTAGAGAGTCTTATAAAGTGCTTTGAATAGCAAAATAAATCACTTTTTTTCTGAATAACTGACTCTGAAAAAATATGTGCAAAATGAAATAACTTGAAGTGGAAGGATATCAAAAGGTTCATATTCAATTTGGATTTAGCCATCTCAAGCAATGCCACTCAAGCACCTCGTAGCCAAAGTATTAATTCACCAAACACTTACTGATCACTAGAAGTGTTCTTGTTACTTTATGGGTGCTCGGGATATGACACTGGCCAAGCAAATATTCTCACAAACCTTGTGGGCTGAATAATCAGGAAAACAGATATGGACAACTTAATGAATGTGATTAGATATAACAAAAGGATAATTGTAGATTCTTTGGGAAAATCTAAGAAGAAGAAGAAAACATTAGTCAGGTATTTGGAGAAATGAAAATTTAAGCTAAAACCATAAGGAGTGTAGCATATCGGGAGCAGAATCAGAAGAGTATTTTAGGCAGAGAGAATAGCTCTTATAAAGGGTCAATCCGCTGTGACTATTGACTGTGCCCAAATTTGACTTCAGAGTTCTATTTGCAAGGTTGAGGCCAGTTAACCTCACTATGAATCTATTGCATACTTTCAAATTCATATTTCTCTATACTTTCAAACTTTCCTGATCTTACATCTTCAGCCTCTTGCATAGAACACTTCTTCCTCCATAACTTCCATTCTCCTTGAAAGAGGTAAGTTTATTGTCTCATATGGCACTGTTCTTGGATCTGGGTAAGAGGGGTTCTGCCTTGGACTCCTGATTTGAAAGGTTTGTTGTCTTCTGCCCCTTGCTTGAAAGAGTCCATTCTGGCCCTCTTCCTCTGGCGGGGCCATCATCACAAGGTAAGGTTCCTTGAGAATGGATCAATCTGGATCCTGTATTACTCCTAGGTCACCCAGTAGATACCTGGAACCCTACATTTCCTGCTTAAACAGCTCTGCATCCACTTCCAGGGCTTGATTTGGTCTCTTTTCTTGGGTCTCTCTTCCCAAGTGTGGACTATGCCATCGTCTGTATCAGGAGTGGCCAAGTGGGATGGGGATGTACCTCAGTGGTAGAGTACTTGCCAAGCATATATAAGACCCTGGTTCCATCCCCAATTAAAAAACAAAAACAAAACAAAATTTCTCGATAGATGACTGTAGAGATGGATATGGATGTGGGGGTTGAGGTGTTCACATGCATGTGCATAAGGCCTGTAATGTAAAACTGAGAGGACAGATAATCTTTGAAGAGGCCATAAGAATTGTAGAAAAGGAGAACTGACTTGAGTTGTTCAGTGTTATTGAAGGTGGCAAGAAAATCTCCAACAGAAAATTTAAAGACTAATTTCTTGAAAATAAGGGTTTTTCCAAAACTTAAAAAGTTGTCCAGGCTGGCCTTGAATTTGTGATCCTATTGCCTCAGCCTCTGGAGTAACTGATTTAAGGTGTGTGTCTCCATACCTGTCTCACATTTACATATCTTAAGAATATAGAAAAATATAGCCTACAAAATTTAAATATGCAATAATGAATTAAATTGCTATACCAGAGGACAGAAACATTATAAAAAATGTCATATTTTCCCACACCTATTATTTACTTAATTGATATTTCTATTAATTACTACTACTTGCCACTTTTAGTGCTATTGCTATTTTGTTTAATAGCATGTAACAAATGTAACAGATATATGATTTCAAGTAAGTGCATATTTTTCATATTTCTGTGTTCAAGTAATAACATGAACATGGTTTATATTATTTTTAATTTCCATCTCTATTAGGTTGGCAAAAATTTTAAAAATCAGTCATTTCCAAATGTTAGTAAGGGTGTATAGAAAAGAGAATCTTTTTTTAAAAATATATTTTAGTTGTAGATGGACACAGTACCTCTATGTTTTTTATTTATTTTTATGTGGTGCTTAGGATCAAACCCAGTGCCTCACCCACTCCAGGCAAGTGCTCTACCACTGAGCCACAACCCCAGCCCTGAAAAGAGAATCTTATGCTGTTTATGAAGCATAAAAAATTGGTACAATCACTTTGTGAAATAATCCAGCAATATTTTATTATATTAGTTTACTTTTGCTTTGTAACAAGTTGCCACAAACCTAGTGGCTTAAAACACATTTATTATCTTTCAGCTTATGTAGACCAGGAGTCCATGTGCAGCTTAGTTCCTCTGCTCAGGGTCTAAAAAAGCTATAATAAAGTGTAAGTCAGGCTGTCTGGAGTCTTGACTGGGGATAAATCTGTTTCTAAGCTCTCTCAGGCTGTTGGCAGAATTAATTTCCTTATGGTTTTATTTAAGGACCCTGGCTTCTTACTGGCTCCCAGCTAAGGGCGATTACACTCAGGCCCTACAAGTTATCTGTGCTTTCCTGCTACTCTGCCCTGTGTCCTTTTCCATAGGCAGTTGACAACATGACAGTTTGCCTTTTTAAGACTAGCAGGAAGAGTCTCTAGCTCCAGCCTGCTAAGACAAATTCATATATAATTAAATGTCACCATGATAGTAAACGTCATCATCTTTGCTGTATTCTGTCCCATCTACATTCAAGGGGTGGGAATTACATAGGGCAACACTATGAGACAGAGATCAAAGGGGGTATCTTAGACATTAAAGGTGCTGTGTTCGAGAATATAGCAGGTTCCTTGTAGGTAGTAGATGTATAGGAATATTCATAACAGCATTGTGATAATGTTGTTCTACATTTTGGGGGGGGGGTACCAGGGATTGAACTCAGGGGCACTCAACCACTGAGCCACATCCCAGCCCTATTTTGTATTTTAGTTAGAGACAGGGTCTCACTGAGTTGCTTAGTGCCTTGTCATTGTTGAGGCTGGCTTTGCACTCAAGATCTTCTCGCCTCAGCCTCCGAGTCGCTGGGATTACTTGCATGTGCCACCACACCTGGCATACTGTTCTACATTAAAAAAATTGTTCAAAATACAAAAAAAAAATCTAGTTAGACAGCCATTAGCTTATAAAACACCACATGTAGTATGATAACATTTTCTGTAAAGGTAACATATATAGGAATTATGCTTCCAGCAGTGGCATATTGTAGTTGTTTTGGCCCAACACTGCCACCACTAAAAAACAACTGGAGGAAATAGAAAAACATTAATGCATTTAAGAAGTACTTAGGAAATAAGAATTTGGCGGTGCAAGAAAAGAGTGCCATGAAAAGTGAGGCTGACATTTTCCATCACTTTTCCAAACCTGTGTTGACTGCTGATTCTAAGAGCAGGGGCTAAAAAACTGAGTAGAGCTTTTGACTGCTCAGGGACTGAGGAGGCCCTCCCAAAGAGGACAGGCCCTAGTAAATACTTGAGAGTAAGGGTGAACTGAAAAATAACTAGCTTTTACTGAAAATAACTGGCTTTATAACTACCTTGGAGTAAGGGTGAACTGAAAATAAACTAGATTTTACAAAGACTAAAGTCCAGTTCTGAATAATCAGTCTTAGCTCCTGATTAGAATAAGGTGATGTGACCTCGGCATAGCTGTGGTTCAGGCATGCTTGTCCCTAGGCATCTCTAGAACACTTTGTCTTTGCTCATTCTCCTTTCTCAACTCAACTCTGATAACAAATGCCCCTGGTGTGTGTATTAGAACCATGGGTGGGGGAATGCTAACATTAGGTTGGGAAGGGAGAAGGGGGGAAGGGAAAGAGAGAGAGACACAGCCAAGACGATTAGTGTGGTACTCTCTCCTTATCTCTTCTACACTTAAAATGCGTTAATCTACCCCATCTCTTTCACCTTGCTTCTTGGCATATGTTTTAAATGGTTTTAGTAAACCACCTCATAT
Organism: Geosciurus inauris; assembly: GCA_004024805.1. Lineage (NCBI taxonomy): Eukaryota > Metazoa > Chordata > Mammalia > Rodentia > Sciuridae > Geosciurus > Geosciurus inauris. Next base: position 200,876 of record PVHX01001357.1, on the reverse strand, counting down.
GTGAGACTTTCCCATCACCTCTGCTTAGCTAACTTCAGTTTTTCTTCTTTTGAAGCCACGACTCCATTTGCTTCTCCCAAAAAAAGAATTCCATCAAATTTAATAGTAACAATCATTGAACCAATGATTTTGGTTTGCAAGCACTTGTTGAGAATATATATATTAAAAATTATTGATTGCTGATACTACTTAAAAAGTATCAGGCAAAGAGGATGAAAAGAATTAAAATACCCAGAGGCTTCCTGTAAGCAGGCTGCATGTGAACTCTTTGGACATGAGGCACTGACGTCACTTTTTAAATAAGTCCTCAGCCTTCAATCACGCTATCCGTCATTCATTTAATAACCATGAACTGTATTAGGTAATTACTATGTGAGGGAGGTGAAGGGGATCGATCAGCCTTGGAAGAGCTTAGTAAAGACAGATTTGTAGACATAACTTTCCCAGCCTTTTCAACGGACTGTAAAACCTCAGCAGGACCCTTTCCCTGACCCGACTCTTCACTACACGGGCTCTAACCATCAGAACCAGGGAAAGACAGGGAAAAGACAGTTGGAAGACTACCTTTCCCGGCAGCCTCTGCGGTGGGCGGTGGAGGGGGGCGCGCGCAGGCGCGCAGGCCGGCCCCCGCACGCAGGCGCACTGCTCACGCCGGCTGAGCTGGTCTCGCTTCTCGGTGCGCGGCGGTGGAGAGCAAGGCCTGGTGAACACTGACTGCAGAGGCACGGGCCGGCTCTTCGAGGTTGTGCGCGGAGAGGTTCCGCGGGCGAGCGAGCGAGCGCCTGACCCTAGCAGTGGCACCGGGATCGGTTGCCTCGAGCCGGTGAGTGGGGGGGCCCCCGCGGCCGCGGCCCCTCCCCCGCCCGCTGGCAGATTGGGGTAGTCCCCGGCATGATCCTGGAGAGGCCCCCCCGGACGAGGGCCGGCGCCGGCAGTGGCTCGAGCTTGGGAGCCTGGGCCTGGACGCTCGCAGCGCGTCCGTGCGTCACTGCCCCGGCTGTCCTAACGGCCGCGCGGTCGGCGGAGGGAAGGTGGGGGCGGGGAACGCTGGTGTGATCGCCATCAGGAACGCCGGTCGAGGCGGGGCGGGGCGGCGCGGCGGGGTGGAAGCGGCGCCGGGGACTGCGGGGCGCCGAGGCAGCGGGGCGGAGAAGAGGCGAGCGCCGAGCCTGCGCCGCGGCTCGACCCAGCGCGCGCGGGTGGGGGGCGGGAGTGGGCCGCCCCGAGCGAGTGCTGCTTTTTGGGAGGAAACAGCAGGGGTGGCTTGTAAAAATCCTAACCGCGCAGGAAGGGACAGTCTGGGGAATTCACAAGTTAGAGCCGGGGCCGGTGTTTGAAGGGAGGTGGTGGTGGTGGGGGGCGGGCGGGTGGAGACGGTCGGCTGCAGTTTATAGATGTCATAACAACACGGGCCGGGAGCCGCTGACGGGGGTGTGGTAATTATAGGAATGACAGAAGTAAGTCTGCGCTGAGCGTGTGTAAGCGGTGATGCAAAGGAAACAGCCAAATATTAGATTAAGCTCAAAATGGGAGGAGAGAGCTGAAGGCTGACAGGAGTCAGGGAGGGCGTCAGGAAAGAATGTTTTATGGTTGAATGGAAAGTGCTTCTTGTTCCACTTTTAAATGAGAAGTTTCAAAATGATTTTTCGGGCTGCAACTCAGATTCGGTAAACACTAATAAACAATCATGAAATACTTTTGAAACTATTTTAAACAATTGCTTTTCCATCCTTTTTAAACAAGTTTCTTCAAAATCTCTATTAGCAGGAAATGAGTAGGTAATTTTCTTCCCCTTTTGTTACTTTAAGGCTTATTCTTGACAATTTTTCCTTAACTTGTTGTTCTTTTGTACTACTTTGGAAGTAATCCACAAGTTATTCTTCCCTCCGTTTTAAAGATTGTAGAGATTAAAATTTAATTTTTTCAAGAAAAAGATTATTTTTACTGAAATAATTTATTCTTGGAAGGGACTGTTTTACATGCATATACGACTTTACCGGAATGAGAGAAGGTAAAGGAATTTAACATTTATCGAGTACCTTTTCAAATAATGTGCTGAATACTTATATATATTAAAATAATATTTATAATAACTTGGAAATAGTTGTCAGAGTCATCCAGCTCTTGTTGGAACCAATCTCAGAACCCAAAGTCTGCTGTTTTATAATTGTTTTTTCTTCCTTTTGGTATTTCTTGGTTGTGCTTGCTTTATTTAATTCATTCATTCAGTTAATACTTATGGAGTGATTATTTGCCTGAAACTGGGGATACAGCCATGATCAAGACATGCTGTTCGTGTCCTCATGGAATTTATATTGCCAATGGGAAAATAATAAGTAATACAAACATTGACTGCATGATATCTTATCAGTCCTTATAACTGAGCAGAAACTGTAAAAAAGCACTTCACTAAATAGCAAAGAAAGTTCAAATGGAAACAGACAACACAAGCTTTGAGGATCTTATAATCCTAGGGAAACAAAATATATATTCATAAAAACACAGAAGCGGGGCTGGGGCTGTAGCTCAGTAGTAGAGTGCTTGCCTAGCACATGTTAAGCCCTGGGTTTTATCCTCAGTACCACATAAAAACAAATAGAATAAAGTTATTGTGAAAAAAATTCTTAAAAAAAAAAACAACAACCAGAAGGGGGTGTAACTCAGTGGTAGAATGCTTCACTAGCAAGTCTGAGCCCTGAGGTTGATGATCCCCATCCTCCAGGGTGCGTGGAACCCACAGCCATGAGGACAACTAGAGTAAACTGGAAACTAAATGACAGAAATAAATGCATCACCTGAAAGCAGTATACTTGTATTTTTTTTTTAAGATGTCCTCATGGAAGTTTATTCACATACCTTGATTTAATATTAGGCAGCTTGACTTTTCTATAGAATTGATACATACCAAAGAGGGTCCTGAAAAAAAAAATCCTTTATTGCCATCCAGGGTATTGTTTATAATTTTTTTTTATTAGTCCTGTAAAATACAGACATAGATACAAATTCTAAGACCCTAGTGCTAGGCTTTTATTTTTATTATTTTTTAATACAAATGACTGCCTTTCATTAGGTCATTTTTTGTTTTATACACTGTTCTATTACTCTTTACACTTAGGTTGTCAGGAGTGTCATAGTGTTATATATATATATATTTTTAATTTTCCTTATTTTGTACCAGATAATCTGGAATTGCTCTGATTTGTTTCCTGGACTTTTTGTTGTTGTTTTCTGTTGCTCTCAATTGTTTGGTCTTTTTTCCTTTTTCCATACAAGTGAGAGTGGGATTATATCTTATTTTTTCATCCCCAGGGTTTTAGCACAGTGTTTGTTGAATTAATGATAAAGTCTTAATGATTTATGATGTCTGTGCTTTTAAGTGACAGATTGTTTTTGGAACTGTGTGTGAATACTGTATATAAAATCAGTTAAGACCTTTGATTGGCCATGCAAGTAAAGATGGGTGACCTAGTGATAAAGATAATCCCCTAATGCTCTTTAAGATCTTTGTAGGGATTATGAATTTAGCTGTAGTAATGGAAGAAAACATTGGAAATAGTAAACAGTTCAGTTAACTTTGTTGGGCTGCTTTCTTTTTCCTTGCCTCAGTAAGCAGGAGGTCTCTCCAGGCCAGCTGGGGGCCAGATAGGCCTACATGAGAAATTCTTGAGGTTGTGCATTGAAAGAGCAGAGATGAAGACTGATGGAATGTACAGTTTGTTTTTAAAGATGTTAACAACCCTACAAAGCAGACCCAAGTGAAAAAATGGTTCTGTCCTAGTGTAGACTAATTGGGACAATTCTTGAGAGCCGGCAGTAATCCAGAATGTGGATAATGGGGATAATCTCTTTCATACAACAAGAATAATACTGCCCTTCATATACAAAGATAAGTCTGCTTACTCATCATGATTGATTTTCCAGCATGAAGAGGGATATGTGCTGAGTTGTCCGTGTATCTCTATCCTCTGTGACCAGCAAGGCAGCTTGGGGTCAGAATGGGGGTTTGTACTGGGAACAGAAAGACTCACAGAAAGTACTAAAATCTATTAATAGGTCAAGCCCTACAGATGCTTTCACTTAATTATCCTTGCACAATCACTGTGCAGGTGGTTACATAGACAGGATGATTAGGTAACTTGCCCTACTTCAGAATAAGTGGTGGAGCTGGGATTCAAACATAGGGCTGTTTGTAATATGTTCACATCAATAATTAAAACTTGATTTTATTAGTTCAGTTTTTAAAAACTTGATTTTATTAGTTCAGTTTTTCTATCAGCACAAACTAGATGTAGTTTGTTTAACATCATGAAATGATACTGTAAAGGCCTGATTTACTAACTGAAAGATTATTCAAGTTCCTTGTTTTATCACCATTTTAAAAAGTAGAATTTAAAAATTAAAGTACTATCTGAACTGATGTCCCGCGTCCCAGCTTTTGCACTTTAGATGCTACCCTTCACTGTTTCTTCCTGTGTTATTTATAACTCTTACTCTCCCATGCTTTCCTCCCCTTCCTCCTGCCTTCCTGCTAAGGCATTGAACCCAGGGCCTTGGGCATGCTAGGCACATTTACATGTTGATATTTCCTGATACAGCAGTTTCAGACATTAACTGTTGATTTTCTTCTAAGCAAGGTATATTTCTTGGTGTTCCATAAATACCCACCTCACCCAAACACATACCCACTGCCTCTCCTCTCTTCTCAATATAGTTATCACAGATGTTATATTAAGTCAATAATCAATGTTTACCATATTATAACTAGGTAAATATTGACAACAACCCCTCTAGGGTACTATGATATCATTTCCTCTCATGTTTTTCTGGGAGTTAATACTTTTTTTTGCTCCCCTTCCCTTGGTTTATTCATTGCCTTGGAATAAATGTGGTAGTTTTCTGAGACATGGTATATAGGAATAAGAATTTTCTGAGATCTTAGATTGGAAAAGAAAAATCTTTATTCTGCCTTCACATTTGATCAATAATTTGGCTGGGTATAAAATTATAGTTTGAAAATCATTCCTACAGAAAGTACTCATTTCTACTCAAAGTTTAGAAGTCATTGCTTTTCATCCATTGTTGCTTTTGAAGTCCAAAGATAATCTGATTCTTCTTCATTTGTATGTGACCTTCTTTGTCTCCCAATCTCTCTATAACCTTTTTGGATATTATTTTTTAATCCTTGAAATTCCAAGATAATGTGCTTGGGTGTGAGTCTTTTTTCATTTAAGGGCAGTCAGTGGACCCTTCCAAGCTGAGAATTTATGTTATCTTACTTTGAGAAATTACTGTTTTTTAAACTTTAGATAAAATAAAAGTTTTGGAGTTAATTAAGCTTCTTAGTTCTTGACAAACTCATTGAATCATACGAGGTTCTTTAATTTTTTTTCTTAAATTTCTGAGCCCTACCTATTCCTATAGTAGCATGATTGATATGTTCTTTGATTGTTTGAATCATTGTGAAATGTTAGTGGAGTATTTGTGTGCGATTCATATATTATAGATTTTGTCCTGTTTCTTGTTTTTCAACATTGTTTGTGGACCTTTCTGTTTTTTTGGTTTTTTTTAAATAGATGGACACAATGTCTTTATTTCATTGCTTTGTATGTGGTGCTGAGGATCAAACCCAGGGCCTCACGCATGCGAGGCAAGCGCTCTACCTCTGAGCTACAATCCCAGCCCCCCCTTTCTGTTTTTTTTTTTTTTTTTTTTAATACATATTTTTTTTAGTTGTAGATGGACACAGTATCTTTATTTTATTTTTATGTGGTGCTGAGGATCGAACCCAGTGCCTCATGCATGTGAGGCAAGCACTCTACCACTGAGCCACAACCCCAGCCCCGACCTTTCTGTTGTGGTGTGTGTGTATAAAGTAGCATTCCATAATGCACATCTGCCACATTTCACTCTTTGTTCCCTAATAAATTGATGCCTGACTTGCTTTTCTGCAGTCACATACCCAGTTGTAGTTCTTTGGGTTTATAGTCTCAGGAATGTGATTCCTGTAGCATAGAATGAGACAATTAGTTTATGTGCTTACCAGTAGTACAGGAGGGTTCTTGTTTGCCCACACCTTTGCCTGTACTTGTTTTCTCTTTTTATTTTTTTGTTAGTCTGATGGGTATAAAGTATTTCAGTTTACATTCTCTTAATTACTAATGATTTTGAGCATCTTTTTGATCATTTTTTGTCCTTTATTTTGGGTTTCTTTCTTTCTTTTTTTTTTTTTTGTGGAGTTCCTTGTGGAGGTTAAGTTTGATTTTAGACTTGGAAAATATCTTCTCTAAGCCTGTCATCTTTCTGTTCATTTTGTCTTTGTTGTCTTTCATTGAGTGGATATTCTGAGTTTAATGTATTTTTTCTTTCATAATCTCTTCCTTTTCAACTTTTTGTTCTGTCTTTTCTGAATGTGTATTATTTGGGTATTGGACATGTTAGGTGATTTAGATTTTTTTTTTTTTTCCTTTTCACTCCTTTCCATCCCTTAGTCTTTTTTATTTTTGTTTTATTTCTTACTGATGTATTATCATCCCTTAGGTCTTTTTATTTCCCAAGAGATTTCCTCAGTGTTGTTTTTCAGACCTTCTGTTGAATTTTCAGTTTCTATTCATATTTTAAATTTCTTAGAGCTCATTCTTGTATTATCTCTGTTGTTTCATAGAAGTATCTCTATTGTTTCATAGATGCTATAATCTTTGTGTGAATGTTAATAATTGTTTTTATCTATCTATTTATTTATTTATTTTTGGTTTTGTTTTCTTTTGCTCCCTTCATTGCTCTGTTTCTTCTGAGTCCTTGTGATTCCATTGCTCTTTTTTCTCTGCAGAGGCTTTCTCCAGATGCCTGGTAAATCTTATGGCTGTGCCAAAAACTGCATTGTAAGCTCTATAGGTCTGGCTTGTTGAAGGGTGAACAGGGTAACTGGTGGCCATTTGCAGGGCAGGGGTGAGGGCACACCTATAGGTCTTTTCTCTTGGACGGATCAGTTTTCCTGAGAAAGAGAGCCTTTAGTCTCTTGCCTGGAAGATGTACACCTGGCTGCCATATATACTTAGCTCCCTTTTACATAAGGAGCTAGAGTTTGTTTTTGGTTTTGGTAGCAAGGATTGAACCCAGGGGCACTTTACAACTGAGCCACATCCCTAACTCTTTTTTTTTTAAATATTTTTGTGAGATGCTTAGGGCCTTGCCAAGTTACTGAAGCTCACTTTGAACTCGAGATCCTCCTGCTTCAGCCTCCCAAGATACTGGGATTATAGACATGCGCCACTGTGCCTGGCCAAAGAACTGGAGTTCTTAATTGTTAATTGTGTTCATATAAACCTGTTTGCAATATGGTGCCTCGCTGAGTATGTGTGTATGTATGTATTTATTTATTAATTTTGGGGAACTGGGTTTGAACCCAGGGCCTCGTGCATGTTAGGCCACTGAGCATCCCCGACCTGCTTGGAGCACCATTTAAAAGTCTCCTTTTCACTTTCCTCACAGTAATTCTCTCAACATCTGGAGGGGTTAGGGAAGAATGATTATCTGGCTCTGAAGCATATGGGGGGAAATCTGGGTATAAGATGGCTGTTTTGTAGACTTTGAACTGACTTCTATTTTTAGCCCCAGTCGTCACTTTACCCTCAGAGATACTTGGGGGATCTTCTTTCTGTGAAGCCACCTGCCTGATGGGCAGTGTGAATCTGTTTGTTTACTAATGACTCTCCTTTTGCAGGTGTTTTATTTTCAGAGTTTGCCACTTTGCTAGTAAAATGTAATTTGATCATTAGTTTTATAGCTTGTAAAATAGTTTATATTTAAATCCACAATTTACTTTTGTAGTTATACTTTCTCCTGGCTTTAGTTTTCAATATTAAGTGCACATCTTATATTCTTACAAAATGATATATAATTTATATAATGGAATTAAGATCAATAGCATTTCATTCACAAAAACTGTTGCTGATGTTAATGTTCAGAATATTTAGGGTGTATTTGAGATTTACTGACTGTATAGGCTGATTCAGCATACTGTGAATATAATAAAAGTAGAAAAAAATCTATGTCAGTGTATTTGGGGTATAGATTGGTGGAGAATAGACATACTATTGAATGAATGGAGACAAAGTGATTATACGACCAAGAAGTTCAAACTTGATCTAAGAAGTAGCAAAGATATAGGTTCTTCTTTTGGGAGGAGGGGTACCGGGGATTGAACTTAGGGGCATTCAACCACTGAGTCACATCCCAAGCCCTATTTTGTATTTTATTAAGAGACAGGATCTTACTAAGTTGCTTAGCACCTCACTGTTGTTAAGGCTGGCTTTGAACCCATGATCCTCCTACCTCAGCTTCCCCAGCTGCTGGGATTATAGGTGTGTGTCACCATGCCTGGCAAGATGTAGGTTCTTATACATTGAAATAATACAGTGATAAAAGTATTGAGGTTAACATGAGAACTTTGGGGAAGATAATTGAAAAACAGAATCTGAGGTTGGGAAGAGTCATTTAGAACTGGTATAGTTATCTGAGTATAGGATGACAATGACCCAGAAGAGATTGATGGCAGTGGAAATTGATAGAACAGATAAAAATCATTTTGGATGAGATAAGCAAAATTTAATAACTGACTAAATGGACATGAGGGAGAAAGTAGGAAATCTTCTTTTGAAAAAACAACATATTTCAATTTTACCATCAGGAATTTTGTATCTTGTTTATTGCCTCCTCCCCCCCCCCTTGGCTTTATTTGTGTAGAAAACAAGAGGAAGATTAGACATCATGGGTTTTATTTTAAAGTCTTCTGGGTCCTCAGAAAGTATTTTGAAAGTTATTGACAATAACCTTTTATTTATGTTCTTTTTTTGGGAGGAGGGAATAACCTAAATGTTAATGACTTACGTGATAATATCCTAAAAATGTTTGCTTAGGATAAGTCAGTTAATTTTTACATGCTATTACCTTGTTTTTCCTCTTGTTATAGTCTTATATAGATTTAATTTCCTTCCTTTGTCATCAAAGCTCTCTTCAATCCAACTTTAGCCTGCACTTTGAGGTGTATTTTTTATTGTTATACAACAAAATAGGTTCTTTTATATTGAATTTCAACTGCTGATGCATATGGGAATTGATCTTTAAAAAGAAAACCCCACTTTAGGGGGTTGCTTGCCTCAGATCTATTAATCAGACTCTTAGAAAGGATAGTTGAGGTCTATACTTTTCAGAAGGTTCTCCAGTATGACAAATATAATCTACCCCTATCCCCATCCCCATCCCTAGAGAGTAAACTAACTAGTCTCCTTTATGGATACTGCTGAAGAAATCTTTTTGGTTTTAAATATACATGTTTTGAAGTCTACAGACATAGGAACCCCCCCCCCATTGGATATCATTTATTCATCTGAATGACAATCATTGTTAGCACATACAGGCCTTCTTCTAACCTGAGGATTTACTGTGAGCCTTCAGTCATGGTCAGGGAAACACTCAAAGATAAAAATCATGACATAGACTTTTTCAAAGAAGGCTTTTAGGTTTATGGCTAATTTTAATGGAAAGTTCATTGTGTGTATCTACACCCTTCCCCCACCATTAGCTTCCCTCACCGTTAGTATCCTGCACTAGAGTGGTTCATTTGTTACAGTTGGAAGAACTGAATGTGTCCCTCAAAATTCATGTGTTGAGACCTAATCCCCAATATATGTTTGAAGGTTAGGACTTTAGGGACGTGATTAGGTCCTGAGAGTGGAGCCCTCGTGAATGGGATTAGTGCCTTCATAAAAGAGACCCCAGAGAGCTCCTTTGTGCCTTCTGCTATGTGAAGATACAGCAAGAGCACAAGAGCATGGCTGTATGTGAATCAGGACATAGACCCTCACCAGACACTTAAGTCTATCCTACTGATGCTTTGATGTTGGACTTCCCAAATTTCTGGTGTTCATGAGCTACCCAGTCTCTGGTATTTTGTTAGAGTAGCCCAAACAGACTAAGACAGGTGATGAACCAACATTGATACATCCTGGGGTTTATGTTGGGGTTTATTCTTGGTGTTGTGTATTGTATGGTTTCTGTGTATGTTCTGTGGGTTTCAGCAAATGTAACATGTATCAACCATTATAGAATCTCATAATTTTCCTGTCCCCAAAATTCTCTGTGTTCAACCTATTCATTCCTCCTTGCCCTCAATCCCCTGGCAACCATTGATCTTTTTGTTTGTTTATTGTTTGTTTTTTTTGTTCCCATAGTTTGCCTCTTCCAGAGTCATAAAATTAGAATCATACCCATGTATTTTTCCAGAAGCCTTCAACATAACAAATATAATACCCTTTTTTCCCCCAAAGAGAAGAAGCTATAATCAGTATCAGTTATGGATACTGGTAAAGAAATGTTTAAGGAAACATTAGCAGATACAATTGCAAAAGGGTGCTATTCCATCATCAATTATATAAGAAATCAAGGGTCATTCAGTATTAGGGATCTATTAGTATAACTAAACTATATATAATAATTCAAAGAAGAAAAACAATGACAATTTCAACAACTGCCCAAAAGACATTTGTTGTAATTCAACACATATTTCAGATTTCATTTTTTTTTTAATTATTTTTTGAGGTATTGAGGATTAAACCCAGGGCCTTATGCATGCTCTGCAAGTGCTCTACGAAAGAGCTACATCCCCAGCTGCATAGGTGTGAATAGATGATACTTGTGATTGTTTTTTATTTATTTATTTTTAAGTATCTGAGAACAGTAACTGCAACAAAGCAGTAGCTCTGAACCCCAAATGTCCATTGGCTGGGGATTAGGTAAATTACAGAACAACCATACAACAGAACAGTATTAAGAAAAGGAATTAGGGGCTGGGGTTGTGGCTCAGTGGAGCCCTTGCCTTGCATGCATGAGGCACTGGGTTCGATTCCCAGCACCACATATAAATAAATAAAAAAGATCCATTGGCAACTAAAAAAAAATATTAAAAGAAAAAAAAAAGAAAAGGAATTAGCCAGGTGCAGTGGTGCACGCCTGTAATCCCAGCACTTTGGGAGGCCGAGACATGAGAATCACAAGTTCAAAGCCAGCCTCAGCAATGGCGAGGCACTAAGCAACTCAGTGAGACCCTGTCTCTAAGTAAAACACAAAATAGGGCTGGGGATGGTTTAGTAGTTGAGTACTCCTGAGTTCAATCCCTGGTACCCCCAACCCCCAAAAAAGGAATAATTACTGATACATGCAATAACATGATGGCTCTCAGATGTATTATAGTAAATGAAGGAAGCCACACTTAAAAGGCTGTATATTATATAGTTCCACTTATTTAATATTCTGGAAAATGCAGAACTATAGGGACAAAATTAGTGATTGGGGTTGAGGGAAGTAGGTTTTCTGGAAAGAGATCTGACATTTGAAGTGACAAAAAATGTAAATTGTAGTAGTATGTACAAAATTCAGAAAGCCTTACACTTAAAGTGGTAAATTTTACTGTATGTAAATTATATCTCATAAATCTGGCTTTGAGAAAAAATTCAACATCATACTTAGTGGTAAAGCACTAACAAAATCAGAATCAGAAATAAGAAAGACATCCCAACAAACATGCCTTTCTTGCTCAACATTGTTTTGGAAGTACGAGTTAACAAAGGGGAGTGAAATAGGATAAAAGTGTGAGAATGGAGAAGGCAAAATTTATAAATTTTTGAAATATTAAATATGAAGTGTCAGCTGTGAAAGTATCAGATTTCAGTAGCAGATTTAATTCAGTGGTTGTTGTAATATGGTAATGAATAATTTTCTTGTATATAGACCGTAGTCAGAATATAAGGGAAGGGAATTTCACATTTATTATTGCATTAAAAGAGATAAAATGGAAATATAATTTAATTCTTGACCAAGAAGACAGAATATTATAAAAATATTGAGTTTTCTTAATCTATGTGTTGAATGCTGTTTGAAAATTGAAGGACATTTTTTTCGTTAATAAGACAGAAAAGATTATTTAGACCAGTGGTTCTCATTATTTTTGGTCTCAGAATTTCTTTATATTCTTAACTTAATGAAAATTCCAAAGAACTTTTGCTTATTTTTTTGTTTTGTATCTCTTAACATTTATTTTGTTAGAAATTAAAACAAAATTATACAACACAGGCATACACAAGCACATTTCATTAAATGCAGAGTGATGATGTCATCATACATCATAAGGTCTGATAAACTTGTGAAAGTGAGAAAGACATATGACAGCATAGTGGTGGTAGTATGAAAAAAATTCTCATGGGAAGTGTATTTTTCATGTATGTTATTGAATATGGAAAAGTTTGAGTTGAGTAAATTCTGTGTTAGTGTGTGATGGGTAGAACTGGCACATATACACTGATAAAACATGCAGCATTTTAAAGAATAACTTGTGTAATCCCAGCACTTTGGGGGGCTGAGACAGGAGAATCACGAGTTCAAAGCCAGCCTCAGCAACGGTGAGGTGCTAAACAACCCAGTGAGACCTTGTCTCTAAATAAACACAAAATAGGGTTAGGGATGTGGCTCAGTGGTTGAGTGCCCCTGAGTTCAATCCCTGGTACCAAAAAAAAAAAAAAAAAGAATAACTTGACAGTTTCAAAACTGTAAATACACATACCTTTTGGTCTCACTGTTAGAGTTCATTTATGGCTATACTTGCACAAATATGCATAAATGTATGAAAACAGTATTTGTTATGGCTTTGTAATAGTAGAAAACTGGAGATAAAATTGTCAGTCATGTCTAGGGTCTGGTTATCATGGTATAAAAATTAATTAGTATATTAGTTAAAAGTTCTGTAGAATTGATAGGTAAAGTTGTCCAGAGTTGAAGCTAAGTGCAGAACTGTGTATAATTACCATATCTGTGTGTCATAGAAAACAAAAGGAGATGCATATAGTTGTTTTTGAAAAGACATGGAAAACTTGATGGTGGTTATGATTGGAAACCAGAAGAGGAACACTTTTACATTTATTATCCTTTGCTTCTATATTGAGACTTAAAAAAAAATCTGAGCCTTTTTATCATTTAAAAGGGAAGAATATTTCAAAGGCATAAGTGAACTAAATATATGGTGATACAAATTATTAGAGGGTTGAAGGCATTTGTGAATTTTTACAATTTAAGAAAAAAAGTAAGAAAGAAAAAGAAAACTTAAGCGTTCCTGGCATTTTTTTAGTTTTATCTACTTACTGGTTTTTTTTTTTTAATATATTTTTTTAGTTGTAGATGGACACAATGTCTTTATTTTATTGTTTTGTACGTGGTGGTGAGGATCGAACCCAGGGCCTCACGCATGCAAGGCAAGTGCTCTACCGCTGAGCTACAAACCCAGCCCCCTACTTACTGGTTTTGAAGAATGACTGCTCTTAATACTTACTGCCATTCCTCCTTTATCACCTTCTTATTTCTGTGCTTTTACTTTGTACTTCTGTTTTGTGGGATTTTCTCTTAGCCTCAACTGCTAAAGTCCTGTCTATCCCTCAGAACAAAGAACCATTACCATCTTCTTTATGAAGCTATCCCTGATTACCTTAGTCAGAAAAGATCTTTCTTTTTGAACACTTAGAGTTATTTATAGCCATTTCCTCATTCCTCACATATTAAGTTTGAGCTATATACAGGCCAGGCAGTGTAAATATGCTTTCATGTTACTTCTCTTCACCTTATGAAATGTTACCTCCATTGTGCAGATAGGGAAACCAAGCCTTGGAGAAGTCTAGTATCTTCACTACATCATTGTAATGAGAAGTAAATTTTAATGCAGGGCTTCAAGGCTGGATTTTATCTGTAAACCTGCTTTTTATGGCACTTTCATAAAAAGAAGCCAAGTCAATAGTTAATTTTCTTATTAACAATTCTTTCCATTTTAGATTTAAAATTTTTTTTTGAAATAATTTCAGACTTACAGAACAGTTTCCACAAGTGTGCAAAGGTCTCCTTTGTACACATCCACATTCCCCAAGTTGTTCATTTTGCCTTTATAATTTATTCTCTCCTTATATATTTGTATGTTCCCAACATTGCCTGTCCTTAGTTGGCTGCCCTTCCAGCTCCTCATTGAATACAGACTTATAATTACTTAAGTCTTTTGGTTTATTAAGCTTTATCCAGTTTTTGCCCTGTCACTGTAGACTTTCCTTCCTTTGACCTAAGGTTTATGATTCTTGAATTTGGATCATCATTGCAACTCTGCTATTATATTATGTCATTTCAGAGCCAAAATGCTGCCTGCTTTAGGAATCCGGTACTTTTCTGTATATTATTTCTGAACACCTTAATTATGATATCATTGGAATTATTCACAAATTCCCATTTGTAGTGTACTCACCTTTCAGGCTGATAAAGCTCAATCTTACAAAATACCACTGGGTAGATATATTAGTCTTTTCAGGTTGCCATAACAAAATACCAGACTGGGTGGCTTAAACAACACAAATTTCATTTTCTCAGTTTTGAAGGCTAGAAGTGATGGGTTAAGTTCTAGCAGGGTTGATGTTTGATGTTTGGTGAGGCTTCTGCTGGCTAGCAGGTACCTGCATTCTTAATGTCTTCTCGCATGGACTTGGTGTCTTAGAAGTCTCTGGTGTCTCATTTTTTTCTCTAAGGACAGCAGCCCTACCAATTTAGGCCCCATCCTTATGACCTTACTTAAGTTTACCTCTGTAAAGTTCTGTATTCAAATATAGTCACTTGGGCTGGGGATATAGCTCAGTTGGTTGAGTGCTTACCTTGCATGCACAAGGCCCTGGGTTTAATCCCCAACACCACACACACAAAAAAAAAAAGAAAGAAAGAAAAGAAAAAGTAAGTGTGTGTAGTTTCATTGGGGGTTAAGACTTCAACATAAAAATTTTGAAGGGGCATTATTCAATCTATAACAGTAGAGCACAGGTTTGTTTCTTTTTCCTTTTTTTTTTGGTACTAGGGATTGGGGATTGAACCTACGGGTGCTTAACCACTGAGCTACATCCCCAGCCCTTTATTTATTTTTTAATTGTTATTATTATTATTTTTTGGTACTGGAGATTGAACCACTGAGCCACATCCCCAGCCCTATTTTTGTGTTTTATGTAAAGACAGGGTCTCACTGAGTTACTTTGCGTCTTGCCGTTGCTGAGGCTGGCTTTGAACTTGCGATTCTCCTGTCTCAGCCTCCCTAAGTGCTGGGATTACAGGTTTACGCCACCATGCCCGGCTTATTTTTTTAATTTTGAGACAGGTCATTGCTAAGTTGCTTGGGGCATTAATAAGTTACTGAGACTGGCTTTGAACTAGTGATCTTCAGTCTCCGGAGCTCTGGGAGTATAGTTGTGTGCCACCACCATGCCTGGTGAGCTCTGGGTTTATACAAGAGACCTAGGTTCATACCGTAGCTCTGTGTTGGATTAAGTGTTTAACCCTGGCCAAGTCACTTAACCTCTGAGCCTTCTGATTTCATACCTATATGTAACAAGTAGAGATAATAGTTCTTACCCTATTGGTTTGTTAAGAGATCCAAGTAAAATAGAGGATGTCACAGCACATTAGGAATCAGTGATTCTCAATGCAGACCTCTATCAAAATCATTTTAAAAGTAATTGTTCCAGAGACTGGAGTGTAGCTCAGTGGTAGAATATGTGCCTGCCATGTGTGAGGCCCTGGGTTTGATTCCCAGCATCACCAAAAAAAGCCAAAAAAACAAAAAAGTAATTGTACCTACAGCTTCCAGCATAACAATAAGGAGCTCTGTTCTGACCTATTCCCCAGTAAGTAAAACTTAGGGAAATTATTTATCATATAAAGCCTCTGGAAATGGTGCTGGGGCATACAGAAGTGAAAAATGAGGGACATGGGCAGAAACAAAAGGGATAGATAATTCAGTAATAAGACTGGGAAACATGAATACCCTACTTTCTATAATCAGCACAACTACGCAGAAGGTCATTAAGGAAACAACACCATAAATGTAGGATTAGTAGTTTATTATCTGTGGATGGTACATTCTAAGACTGTCAGTGGCTGTTTGAAACCACAAATACACTGAACACAGTATACAAGCTGCAGCAGTTGTATGACAGCTGCGATGGCCACTAAGTGAATGATGGTTAGGTGGCATACATAGCATTGATAAACTGGATGTACAAAGGGTTATTCACCTTTTTGGCAAGACAGTAGGATGGTGTGAGATTACATCAGTGATTAGAATGATGGGCAGTTTAAAATTTATGAATTGTTTATTTCTAGGAATTTTCTTTTAATTTGCACCATTATTGGTCATAGGTAACTGAATACTGAGAAAGCAAAACTTCTGCACATAAGGGGTGGACTGTTTATTCAAATCAGATATGAAAGACATATTATACTAACCTTATAAAAATTAGAAGAATTATGAAGAAATACTTAAACTGTTTTATCCCAATAAATTAAATGTCTTAGATATTTTTTTCAAAAGACAGATACTACCAAAACTGTCCCAGTAAGGAATAGACTGACTAGACCTATAAGATGTGAAAGTGTCACAAAACTACCTACAAAGAAAAGCCTAGGTCCATCTGACTTCACTGCTGGATTCTACTAAACATTTAAAGAAGAATTAGTACTAATTCTTCACAGAGTCTTCCAAAAAGTAGAACATGGAGGAACACCTCCCGACTCATTTTATGAAGCTTGTATTACTTTGATACTAAAGCTAGACAAAGGCATTACAAGAAAACTACAGACCAGTATTACAAATATGAACATAAAAGTCCTTGTCAGAATACTAGCAAACTGAATTCAATAGCATAAAAAAGATTCATATATCATGACCAAGTAGAATTTATCCTAGAAATATAAGATTGATTTTAAGTCCAAAAGTCAATTAATGTAATATATCAGTAAACTAAAAAAAATTATGCTATCATCTCAGTGGACACTGGAAAAGCATTTGACAAAATCCATCACCTTTTTATGATAAAAACACTCAACTGGAAATAGAAGGGAACTTCTCAACATGATAAAGGACATCATACTTCTTACTGGTGAAAGACTGGTTGCTTTGCCTTTAATAATCTGGAATGAGACAAAGATGTCTGCTCTTTTCACATCTATTCAATTCTGTATTGAGGTTTCTAGCCAGAGAAGTTAAGAAAAAGGAAGAAAGGCATCAAGATCAGAAATAAAGCTGTGTTGCACATGACATGATCTTGTATATCCACTAAAAGTGTTAGTACTCACAAGTTCTGCAAGATTGTAGTATATAAGATTAATATGTAAAAATCAGTTGTGTTCTATAGACTCATGATGTATAGTCTGAAAATGAAATAAAATTCCATTTATAGTAGTATAAAATATAAGATATTTAGGAATGAATTTAACAAAACAAGTGTAAAACTTGTATTCTGAAAGAAAGATCTAAATAGAAAAGTATCCTGTCTTAATGAGTTGGAAGATTTAACATTCCTGAAGTGCCAGTATTCCCCACATTGATTTACAGATGCAGTACAATCCCTATCAGAATCCCAGCTGACTTTGTAGAAATTGAGAAACTGATTTCTAAAATTTATGTGGAATTTAAGGAATCCATAATAGCTGAAACAATCTTGAAAAAGAACTTCAGTAGGAAGACTCACACTTCCTCATTCAAATTTACTGTCAGACAGTAGTAATCAAGACTGTGGAATATTAACACATACTGATCAATGGCATAGAATTGAGAGTCAAGAAATTAAACCGTGTATACAACATACGGTCAACTGGTTATCAATGAGAGCCATCACAGTCTGTTTGAGCAGTTTTAACAAAATACCAGAGACCAGATGACTCATAAGCAACAGAAAATTTATTTCTCACAGTCTGGAGGCTGAGAAGTACAAAATTAAGGTGCTGGGAGATTCTGTATTTGGTGAGAGCCTGCTTCTTGGTTCTTAGATTACTGATATTTTCACATGGCAGACACCCTGGGATCTCTTTTTTTACAAGGGCAATAATTCCTTTCATGAGGGCTCTGCCATCATGGCCAAATCATACTGGGCCCACTTTCCAACACCACCACAATGGGAGTTAGGATTTCACATACAAATTTTGCAGGCATGCAAACCTCGAATCTATAGCAGGCGCCAAGACCATTCAATGAAGAAACAATAGTTTTCACCAAATACTGTTGGGAAACTGCATAGCCACTTAAAAAGAAGTTTGACTCTTACCTCTTAGCATATAAAAATGTAACTCTAAATGGATCACAGACCTAAATGTAAAAGGTAACCTATATAAAACTCCGAGAAGGAAACACAGGCAAGGTCAGGGATTCTTAATATGACACTAAAAGCATGGACAAGAAAAAAAAAGTCAATTAATTTGGACTTCAAAATTAAAAGCTTTTGTGCTTGGAATGATACTGTGAGGAAAGTGGAAAGATAACCTGTATAATGGAAGAACATTTACAGATTATAGTTGTTAAGAGAGTTACCTAGAATGTATAAAGAACTTTACAACTCAATAGTACAAAGACAAACCAATTTAAAAAGGGACAAAAGAACTTGAGTAAGCTTTATTTGGAGATACTACAGTGAGCAAAAGTAAACTTTATTTGGAGATACTACAGTGAGCAAATAGTTTGAAAAGATGCTGTATTTCATTAGTCTTCAGGGTATTGCAAACCAGAACCACAATGAAATATTGCTTCATATGCACCAGAATGATTAGGTTAAAAATCTCATAATAGCAAAGTGGTGGTGAGGATGTAGGAAAATTGCAGCAGTCATGCTGCTGATGGGAATACAAAATGGTAAAGCCACTTTGGAGAAACAGCTGGATAGTTCCTCAGGTGATAAACATACTACACACCTCAGCATTTCTATTCTTAGGTGTATATGCATGAGAAATAAAAATTTGTATATTTGAAAACTCATCTACAAACATTTATAGAAACATTGTTCACAATAGCCAAAAGGTAGAAATAGCTCATATGTCCCTCAGTTTATAATTGGGTATATATACAAAATGCAGTATTTTTCAGCAGTAGAAAGGACTGAAGTACTGATAAATGCTACAATGTAAATGAGGCTTGAAAACATGTTAATTAAGGAAGCCAGTTACAAAATATTGCGTATTATATGATTGTGTTCACATGAAATGTCCAGAATAGGAATGATAGTTAAATGATACAGCATTCTTTTTAAGGCAATGAAAATACTCTAGAATTCACTCTAGTGATGGTTGCACACAACTGTGAATACAGTAAAAAAAATAAAATAAGAATTAAAAAATGATGAATTGTACATTTTAATCAAACTTTTAAAAATAATCAAATTATATCTGATGTCACTTTGGGGTGAGTTTGGGCGTCTATATGTGTAAGACTGAGCTTGTAGAATAGCAGAGCTTTTAATAGTAAGCTCAACTGTTCTCTCTTCACACTTGTAGAAGTGTGACCATGACCACCCCAGGAAAAGAGAACTTTCGCCTGAAAAGTTACAAGAACAAATCTCTGAATCCTGATGAGATGCGCAGGAGGAGGGAGGAAGAAGGACTACAGTTACGCAAGCAGAAAAGAGAAGAGCAGGTAATTCCTTTGTTTATTTCTTTTAAAGAACTTAATGTTCCATTTTCAGATGGAAATCTCACTCTTTCATTTTTATTTTAATAATGTTCAGTATATGTTTCCCTTCCGCTCCTATAAGATCAACACTTTTTGAGGATAGGGAAGAGAAGGTACTGAAAAAGAGTACAAAAATGGGTCAATCTCTTGGGTTACCATTTTCTCAGTATAACTCCTATTTAATATTTTGGCCTATTTGTTTTTAGTATATTTTGTTTTTCTTAAGTTGCAGCTTTCTTCTTAAGATTTTGTGCATGTTAATTCTCAAATGACCAAAAAAATTGCTTCTTTTTACAAACTTTAATTTGAAAGTTTATAAACACAATACAAAAATAAGAGATAATAAACCTCATAAATCTATTCCTTTGGATTTAGTAATTGTCACCAGTTTGCTATATCTGCTTCCTATTTGTTTACCTTTACATTTCTTTAGTATCTAACATGTTAAAGTAAAATTTCAGGGAATATATCTTTTTATTCTTGAATGATTTCTGTATTATTTATAAGGACATTTATGACATTGATATATATATATATTTATTTATATATATATATATATATTTTTTTTTTAATCATTTGTAACCTGGGAACATCTATAGGAGCACTTAGGACTTAAATTCACTGTACTTCCCTTTAAAAATGCTTAGGATAGGACAAATGGTCCATCACTTTTGACAGACATTTAAAGGCATAAAGCTTAGGTAACTTTTTTTCTTTTGCTAAGGAGAGACTTTTGAGTCTTAAAGGATCTTTTGACCCCCATCTTATAAAAACTTCATAAAGATGAAGACAAATAAATGAGTCAGAACGCTTCATACCTGAAAAATAAGATAATCTGTCATAAATATTTTGCAGTTATAGTGAAATACTCTCAACACATACTCTTTAGAAGCACTGCTCTAGATAAAACTTAGGTGAAATCCAAGAGTACATTACAATCTCAGTGATTTATTTGTTAGAGTTGTATATGTTTGAATCAAGCACTTTATCATTAGCATCACTAATATTATTAATAAGGGTAGTTTGTAACATTACAAAAGACTATATTGAGTGCAGTGAATAAAGTTAGGAATTCTTAACTTTCTACTTTATCATCTTTTACAGTAACTACTTATTCATAAAAGGGTTTCTTTTGGTTTCTTAGATTCTATTTTTGTGGTAAAGTTCCTTTTCTTTGAAATCACAAACGTCTTGTTATATACTTATATTCACCTATATAAATCTGAATATATGCATATATGCAGGTGAACACAGGTATTGATCTGAATATAATCACCATGCATAGGGATTGTATTTAGCATAAAGCCATTTGAAGTTGTGATAGTGGTACTGTCACTAACAGAGTGTTTTGTTTCTTCTTGGCAATCACTAGTTCATATGATTAAACTTTTTTATAAAATTCAACATAAAAATAAAATTTTCATATTAATTGCCTGAGGTAGATACTCAAAGTACTTAATATATCAAGTGGCAAGTATGGCCCCCATACATCTGACTAAAACAAGTTTTTATTGGAAGTTTACCATATTCATTGTATGAGATCTGAATTTCTGCTAGGGCTTTCATTAGTGTCTGGAGAACTACTCTTTAAAATTTTAATTTTGTCATTTTGTGTATACCAACTTGTATGGGCAGAACTAGTTAAGAGTAAATAGGCTTTCTAATACCACAGCAGCACTTACTTCATGCCTAATTTCTAAAATAGTAAACATCAGGAAAATACTGATTCATTCAGGGACTGTTTATCTTTGCACAGTTGCTTTGTCATCTATCTGGAAAAGTAATTGGCTTACACCAACTGAGCAGTTAGATTTGAGGGTAATATAGGAATGGATGCTGCCAAGTACAGAAAAGATATCTAGCTTTTAGGGCTATCCTTTCAGTATACAAGAACTTAATATTTGTTATCTAGCAGCACTGTATAAATGTTGTCTGCCCAGTTGGTGATGATAGACCAAACTAAAGTTCATGCTTCGTAGAGCAGTTTACTATTTATTAATGCCTTTCTGATTGAGCTTGTACTTGTTTCCTTCCCTCCCTTTCTCTCTCTCTCCCTGCCCGCCTCCCCCCGCAATGCTAGGGATTGAACCAGGGGTGCTCTACCATTGAGGTATTATTTCCAGCCTTTTTTAATTTTTAATTTTGAAACAATGTCTTGGTAAGTTGCCTAGGCTGGTTTAAACTTGGTCTTCCTCCTGTGTAGCTGGGATTACAGCTACGATGTCCTGGTAGTACTTGTACAGAAAGAATGCTTTTTTTAAAACTAATAAAATATTTTGAGCTAAGTAGACGTGTTGACTTTGTGTCAATAGGCAACACAGTGTTGCTAAAAAGTTCATTAAAACCATAGTGATGAAAAAATGGAGGCTTTCTTGATATTGTGAGTTAAAAGAAATATCTTCTGGAATAATCAAGATGATAAACTATGGATAGCCAATATTTCCCATTAATTATTTGACTGACAAGACCAGGCAGCCTGTAGTCTATAAATAAGTCTATACAAATCTTGATTGTTTTTTCATTTCAAAAACCCATTTTTACTTGGAATACTTTGTGTACAAAGTTGAAAAAGCCCAGTAATGCTAAGATACTTGAAAATACTTAAAATAATTTCCCTGGTTTCATTCTCAAGTAAGCCACTTCAACTCTCTTCAGTGATGAATGTTGCTTTTACTGTTACATTTCTAAGTAATATGTGTATATTACTATATAACTTTATCAGTTGGAAATATTATCTATTGACGTTCTTTTGTGGTAGATGAAGATTTAAGCTTTTATATAACTTTCCATTTATCTATCCTCCTAGTATAGTCATATTTTATTATGTATATGTTATTCACAGCTAAGATGAGTGGTATGCTATGGTTCATTTTCTTTTTTGTACTTTATTTTGCCTGGAGTTGTTTCCCCCACCCCTTTTTAAACTTGTTTGGCTTTCTTCAAATTTTGGACTAAAATTTGTTCAGGTCTTAGTCTTTCCAGAGCTTTATATGGTTTATGGACTTGTTTCTCAACAGTAAGCTCTCCACAGGCTTTTTAGGTTTGATCCTCCATTATAGTGACTCATGTCTTTTCTCAGCCTGCCTTTTATTGTCATAGATATGGTTAAGGGTTTGTAACCATGTCTTCTGGTTGCAATAAATGAGAATACTTTTTGTATTTTGTCCCTCTTATCATTGCATGGTGGTATATCTGAGGGTAAGGGGATAGAAAGGCCTATTATTTTTAATTTGTATGTCTTATCCTGAAGGGTAGATTGTTTTATTTTTGTTTACTACTGGTGTGAAAATTTTTATTGACTTTGAAGAGAAAAGGTGTATGATTTATTTTAATTCTTCTGTTGTGAATAATAGAGCTGTATGGTTCTAGAATAGTGCACTGGTTTAATTTTAGTAATTATGAAGTATGAACGATAGTAGTTAACTATAGAGTGTTTGTTATATGTCTGTCAGTACTGTTCTAAACACTTTATAAATTACCACTCTTAATTCTCAGCCAAACTTCAAGGTCAGTTGTTTCCTTTTTTAATGATATGTATGTTTACATTAAGATTGTGAGGGGCTGGGGTAGTGGCTCAGTGGTAGAGCGCTTGCCTCGCATATGGGAGGCACTAGGTTCGATCCTCAGCACCACATAAAAATAAATAAATAAATACATTGTGTCCATCTACAACTAAAAAATTAAAAAAAAAAAAAAAAAAAGATTGTGAGCCACAAATGAAAAATTTAGATTTCATTGGATGAAATTCAATCCAGGTGAATGTCTTTAGGTAATCTCTGTGATCCTGGGCATGATATAATATTTATATAAAAAAAAACTGAAAAGGGAAGGGTATAAATTCATTAATGACATTCCTAGTCTTTTGGTTGCAGCAATTCAGTGGAAATGACATTGGCCTTAAAAAAATAGTAGCCTTTGTCATTTGAAGGAACCTTTGAAATCATCTAGACCGGTAATGTCCAGATTGTGTTCTGTAGAACTTTGAGATTCTGGGTGTGTCTCTTCCTAATTGTTTCTCTGTGAGAAACTTAAAAGGGATACAGCTATATGTCTAGTATGGTAGCCAATAGCCACAGGTGGCTGATGAGCATTTAATATGTGGCTGGTTAAGACTGAGATGTGTCATGTAAATATAAAATTTACACTGAATTTTTGAAAATATAGTAGGAAGAAAGAATATGAAGTATCTTTTCTAAATTGACAACATTGAAATAATCTGGGCGTGTGGATTAAATATGTATTATCAAAAATTTTTTTTAATGTGGCAACCGGAAATTTCTAAAATTTCACTATATTTCTGTTGAACAGATGTAGATCATCTGCTGTATAACAAAACTATGAATTTGAGTGATTTGCCAAGATTATGTAGTAGATTAGTGGAACCAGAAGCCTCTTGCATCTGGATTAATGCTCTTTCCACAGGATCATGTAGCATTAGGTTGATCTGATGAAAGTTGTTTGGTTGACTCCCTGTAGCACAAATCTTGTGTTCATTTTGCAGGGCAGGATTGGAAAGAAACAGTAGTTAAAATTGATGGTCAGAAAATTGTTTGGAGTACGTAGCTTACTCCTTATGACTACTAAATATTAAGTGAAATCAGTCATACCTTTTGGAGCTAGTAGTATATCTCTGATTATGTGTGACCCCAATTGCACTTA
Organism: Geosciurus inauris; assembly: GCA_004024805.1. Lineage (NCBI taxonomy): Eukaryota > Metazoa > Chordata > Mammalia > Rodentia > Sciuridae > Geosciurus > Geosciurus inauris. The sequence goes on along the minus strand of PVHX01001357.1, from coordinate 176,662 downwards.
CAGAATTATTATATTAATAATTATTTTTACATTTATTCATGATGCTGGGAACTTTTCACTTGAACAGTTGCCTAACTTGCATTTCCCCTCAGCATCTTACTGCTTTATGAATTGTCTTTTTTTTTTGGCACCAAGGATTGAACCCTGAGTTGCTTAACTACCAGTTCACCTCCCAGCCCTTTTTATAATTCATTTAGAGATAGAGTCTCACTGAGTTGCTTAGGGCCTCACTAAGTTGCTGAGGCTGACTTTGAACTTGCAGTCCTTCTGCCTCAGCCTCCTGAGCTGCTGGGATTACAGGCGTGTGCCACCATACCCAGCCATGAATTGTCTTTTTAAATTGAATGTGCCATACACCTCATTCTGCTTTTGTACTTGTTTTTGTTTTATTTTGTGGTGTTAGGAATCAAACCTAGGGCTTCTCAGTTGTAGGCAAGCATTCTGCCTGCGAGCTACATCCCCAACCCCTTAACCTCATCCTTTTTTTTTTTTTTGATAGTGAATTACACTAGTCATTCTTATCTTTCATCAAATCAGTTCTTGTGCTTTTTTTAGGTAGTAGTAGTAACTCCATGTTAGTCAGCTTTTCCATTGTTTCAATTGCTGTTTAACCACCTGCTACTACAATTTCTATCACTGCATTAGTGTCATTTAAGATATCTTGAAAGTGGTTGTGTTTTAAAAACGTTATATTGTGTTTTCTGTAGATAGACTTTTCCCCTAGCAGTTTTGAATGCTGTTGACTTAGCTTTGCTGTTCCCAGTTATCAGACCAGCAATTTTATGTTTCATTACTAGTAATAATTAAAGCTCACTGACAGCATCTTGCCATGCCATATTATTACTGAAAACATTGCCTATAGATATAAACATTTATAATGTCAGTAGATAAGATTTTTAGTGGTTAAGTATGATTTTGGAATCATGTATTTTAAATAATTGTAAACTAAATAAAAATGGGAGAAATTCATACAAATAAGAAAAAGAAAATGAAGGAAACAAATGATCTTAACTGCATGTCATGCTTGTGGTAAAGCCACATTAGAGGCTTTTTTTTTGGTACCACAGATTGAGCCAAGGGAGTGCTAACTACTGAGCCACATCCCTAGCCCTTTATATTTTGAGACAGGGACTCGTTCAGTTTGTACACGTTGGGTTAGAACTTAGGATGCTCCTACCTCAGCCTCCCAAGTTGCTGGGATTACAGGCATGCACCATTATCCCTGGCCAGAGAAGCATTTTTAAGCATTTTCAAAAGTATAAAGCATTTTATACTTCTAAACTATATGAATTTCATTAATTATCTGTATTGATGTATATATCTTAAGGACCAAAATAATTGTAAACAAATCTTCAGAATTGCTTTTAGCAATCATAAAATTGGCAGTTATCATGAAACTATATATATATGTATATATAAACTATATGTGTATGTATAGTTTATATGTAAATCAAAGAGGTTAAGTACATATGAACTGGTAATACAGCAAAGTCATATATTTTCTTTAAAAGAAAACACCAACTCTGTCCTGAAAAGGCCTAGAAATAGCGAATTACATTATAGTATCAAGCACCCCAGCCATCCTGAGATTGAGTATTCAGAAGTTATTTCCCAAAAGAACCAGACTCCTTGAAAAAATAACATTTGTAATAAAAAATACGGAATATTCAAGATGAACTGTAATATTTTATATAACATAAAGAAGTTATCAGATTACTGAAATTGTGTCAAAAAGGAGCTAACTTGAACAGGCTCCTTAGGCAAAAAAGAAAAAATGGGTATTTGAGTATCAGAAAGGATACTATAAAGACTTCTGCTTTTGACTAAAATGGATTAGCAGAGCTTCCATTTACCTTCCTACCTCAAGCAACAAAGAATCAAAATACATGAAACCAACAGTTCAAGACATTAGTCATCAGACAGTGGAGGTACTCTCTAGAAATGAAAAACAAATGAGGTGGGCGGACAAAGGGGAGCTAAGGCAGAACTCACAGTGTCTCTGTGACCATGACCAAGGCATGGGTTGGAGTGTCAGGAAGGAGAGGCTTGTGTATAGAGAGAAACTTGGAGATCTTCAAAGGATTTCCTCGAGTATACTGATCAGCATGTGTGAATGAGAAAACTTCCAAAGGTTAGAGAAAATGCCATTGAAAAGGATTAGAGGGGATAGTGCCTGGTGTTTACATTGGACTGGAAATAGTGCCTGTTCCCACAAGCCACACTAGAAAAACTCTTAGAGGATTAGGTAGAGTATTTAGGAAAGTCTTGACTTCATTAGTGGAAATTAGCTCTGGACTTAGCACTATTCAGATCTACCTAACAAATCATAAAAACAAGGTCCAGAAGGATCAATTTAGCATAACTTAGCTGCCTGCCAAAACAGAACTCAAGAATATTTATAGGAATACAAAAATACCCAGTATTTAACAAGGTAAAGTTGATAATGTCTAGTGTCCAAAGATGGCCAGGTATATATATATAAGCAAGAAAACACTCTTGTATTGAGGAGAGATAACTTGAAACTGATAAAAACGATAGATTTAGCAAGAGAATGACATTAAGATGATTATCGTAACTGTATTCCACATGTTGAAAGAGTTAAGTTAGAGACATGGAAATATTTTAAAAGACTAAAATTGAACTTGTGGAGATGAAAACTGAGTCTGAGATGATAAAACACAAATGGAATTGGTGACAGATTAGAAATTGCCGAAGGAATTAGTGAACTTCAAGGCATAGGAATAGAAACTATCTAAAATGAAAAAGAGGTAAAAAGAACACCCACTCCCTTGCACATACATGCAAGGGGGAAAAAAAAGGCTGCAATTGAGCTGTCGGACAATTGCAAAAAACCTAATTTATGAATGATTGGAGTTTCCAAAGGCAAAGAGGATAGAAAAGAAAAAAATGTTTAAAGAAGTAACATGTTAAAACTTCTCATAACTAATGAAAGCTATAAATTCACTAATAAAAGAAATGTAATGAATCCCAATCAAGAAACATAGCTGGGCATAGTGGCACAGGGCTGTAATCCCAGTGGCTCAGGAGACTAAGGCAGGAAGATCCCCAGCGCTCTCCCCCTTCTCCCCTCAAAAAGTCTTAAAAACACATGAAGAGCACCAAAAACATACGTTAAAGAAAGGACTGTCTTTTCAACAAATTGTGCTGGGAAAACTGGATATCCAAGTGTAGAAAAATGGAACTAGACCCCTTTCTCTCATCATGTGCAAAAGTCAGCTCAAAATCCACTAAAGACCCAAATGTAAAACCTGAAACTCTGAAACTACTGGACGAACACAAGGCAAACTCTTGGGAAAACGAACTACTAGTTTTTATTCTCATGCCACAACAACTTCGGACTTCTGAGACCTCATAAGGTGTAGTGATTTCTCCCCACTGACAAGCAAGCATTCAGTTCTGCAACTCTAGCTGGATATTTTGGAATTCTAATTGGATTTTGACACTGTCCACCTGGAGATAGAATCAGATCTCACAGATGGAAGGCTCAGTCCCCAAGACTTGCTCCTTCCCCTCTCTACTTTAGATGCCAGTTGCAAGCCCTAAGTTGTTTCACTAGTGCTTCTGACTTCCAGCTATAAATTAGGATTTCCACAACTCCTTCCTTGGGTGTAATTTATTTGCTTGAGCAGTTCACAGATCTCAGGAAAACATATACTGGTTTATTATAAGGATATTTATGAAGAAATGCATGGAACAAAGTATGGGAGAAAGGGTGCAGAACTTTTGCTTCCTCTCCAGGCATGCGACCTTGCAGGAACCTCTTAAGTGTTCACCTACCCAGAAGCTCCCTGAATCCTATTCTTTTTGGGTTTCATTGCAAATCTAATGCTGATAAAATGAGTTGAATAACCCAGGCCTGTGTGTTTTAAATTCTTGGCTTCTCTGTGTGGCATTCTTCCAAGATATGGGGCAGGAAGTCTCTGCAATGAGGAGTCTTATGACCTACTGTCAGACAAGGGTAGGTTGAGAAATTATGGATAGATCCAAGACAGAAAGGGGAAGGAGATATTATATTTCCTGTGACTCTCCTTGGGGAAGTAAAAAATCTGGTTTCTATGGCTTGTCTCAGTGAGGAAGTTATGAGTTAGAAACCATACACTTGAACCAAAAAATATATATTACACATTGGCAAAGGCAATATTTTTTAAATAAGAGCCCCAAAACACAGATAACAGAAGAAAAAATGGTATCAAACTACAAAGCTTCAATGCACCAAAGGAAACAATATATAAGGAACTAAAAAAACTCAACAGCAAAACAACAGTCTTACTAAAAAAGGGTAAATGTTCAGTATCATTAATCATTGGGGAAATACAAATAAAAACCATGAGGTATCATCTTACCCCAGTTAGAATAGGTATACTCAGAAAGACAAAAAGTAATATGTTTGCAAGGATGCAGAGAAAAAGGGGTATTTTTGTACACTTTGTACACTATTGGTATGAATGTAAATTAATATAACCATTATGGAAAATGATATGGGAAATGATATGGAAAAAACTCAAAATTATAACTGCCATATAATTGATCTTGTCCCACTACTAAGTATATAGCTGAATGAAATGAAATAATTATATCAAAGAGACAACCTGTACTCCCATGTTAATTGGAGGATTATTTACAATCGCCAAGATGTAAAATCAATTGAGTTGTCCACTGACAAATGAATGGGTAAAGAAAGTGGCATATATACACAATGGAACATTATTTAGCCATAAAAAGGAATGAAATTATGTAATTTGCCGCAACATAGATGAAACTGGAGGACATTATGTTAAGTGAAATAAACCAGGCCCAGACAAATACATTTTCTTGCTCATAGGTAAAAGCTGAAAGTTGATTTCGTAGAAGTAGACAGTAAATTAGTGGCCATTAGGAATAAAAAGGGTAGGGAGAGAAGACATAGAGAAAGATTGGATAATGGGTACCAAAATACAATGACATGAAAAGAATTAAGTTCTAATATTCTATAGCATGGTAGGGTGACTATAATTCATGGAAATTTATTATATGTTTTGTAAAAAAATGAAAGGAGTTCAAAGTTTCCCAACACAAAGAAATGAAGTGTTTAAGGAGATGGAAATTCATATTGTTCTGTTTTGGCCACTCAGAATTGTATATATGGATCAAATTATCAACACTATATACCACAAATATGTACCATTATTATATTTGATGAAGAAAATACACAGTAGACAAGTGTTTCCATACCAGAGGGCAGATAATAACAGTAACATCAGATTTGTTTTGGGAAACAATAGGAGCCAGTAGTTAGTGGAGGAACATCTTTAACAAAAGAAATTGTCAACTCAGAATATACCTGGCAAAAATATTTTTCAGAAATAATTAAACTCTTTTAAAAAAACCTTTATTTGTAGTTCACAGTCTACATAATATGAAATTTACCCTCTTAGCATTTTTTAAGTGGACAGTTTGGTAGTGTTAACTATGTTTACATTGTTGTGTAACACATATGTAGAATTTTTTCATGTTGAAGCTATGACAAGGCTGGGGCCTTCTAGGAAACTGAGGCAGTGAGAAGACAGCCCTTCAAACCCTGGCTCTTGTGGTCAAGTCAGAAGGGTTTCAGGCATGTTGCTTAGAGTAACAGGCATGAATTTATTAGAAGAGATGAAAAAGGAGAAAGGGAGCCACTTGAGAGAGAGAGGGAGTAGTTCCTCTCAGAGGAGGATAGGATGCCTTTCTTGGACTGCAGTTTTATTGGGGTCCCAGGGAAGTTTCCAGAGTCCTACCTAGGTCCACCTCTTGACTTTTGAGTGATAGCAGAATGACATTAGACTTTCACGTTCCCACTTTGGCCCACACTGACAGATTCTAATTGGAACCTGGTCTTACAGGTTTTATGGTTAGGGGAATTAATCCTTCTCTCCTTGAATTCTGGAATCTGGTCTCTGTAAGGGTTACAAAAGTACCCCCTTCTGGGGTAACTTGTGTTCCTAGTCTTGGAATTATTTTGGGCCTCCACATTTCTCCTGCAGATAACAGGTAATTTGCTGAGGAATGTAACATATCCTGTCCACTTAAGCTAGGCAGAACTGCGTGTACGACATTGCTTTTCAAAGGTGAAAGCATGTAGGGGTTTGCACAGTGGGCCCATTTTATAGAAGTATTCCTTTAACCTCATATTCCTACCAATCATGCCTCATCCCCTATAAAAGCTATACTGCATTGAACAACTATTTCTACTTTCTCCTTCCCCTAAACCCCTGACAACCACTATTCTGCTTTGTTTTCATAATTTTGACTTCCCTAGAAATCTCATTTAAGTAGAAGATACAATGTTTGTATCTTTGTGACTGGTTTATTTTACTCAGCATGGTGTCCTCAAAGTTCACCCATGTTGTAGCTTGTAATAGTATTGCCTTCCTTTTAAGGCAAAATAATATTTGGTTGTACATCTTAGCGCATTTTCTTTATCCATTTATCTCTATTGGTGGACAGGTAAACTGCTTGCACTTGTTGACTGTTGTAAATAAGTTGCAGTGAATATGAGTGTGCAATGTCTCTCATTCTGCTTTAAATTCTTTTAAATACATACCCAGAAGTGAGACAGCCAGATCGCATGACAGTTCTCTGTTTTTTTTTTTTTTCCCTATCAACCTCTCTACTGTTTTCCATAGGAATTGCACATTTTATGTTACATCTTAGCAGTGTACGAGGAGTTCCATTTTTTCCATGTACTTGTCAACACTTGTTTTTTGTTTTTTTTTTTTTGATAGGGGCCATTCTAATGATTTCTCATGGTGGTTTACTTTCCTTTTTTGTAATGATAAGTAATGTTGACCATTTTTTCATATGCTTAATGTCATTTGTATATTTTTGGAGAAATGCCTATTCAGCTCTTATTTTTAAAATTGGATTACTTGATATTTTGGTGTTGAATTGTAGAGTTCTTTATATATTTTGGTATTAAGTCCTTATCAGATATATGATTCACAGTCATTTTCTCCATTCTCTAGGTTGCATTTTTACTTTATTGTTTAATGTGCAGAAGTTTTAGGGTTTAATATAGTCCTATTTTTTTTTTCGTTCTTTGTGATTTAATGTCATATCTAAGAAATCATTGTCATATTTGGTGTCAAAAAGATTTTCTCAAGAGTTTTGTAGTTTAGGCCTTCCTTTGAGGTCTTCAATCTCTTTACTTAAAGACTGGGGATTAAACTCAGGGCCTTGCACATGGTAGGCAAATTCTTTACCAGTTTTAATCTATTTTGAGGTAATATTTGTATAAAGGTTATGGTAAGGGTTGACCTTAATTCTTCTACATGTGGACATTGAATTTTTTCAGCACCATTTGTTGAGGACCTTGAGCTAGTCATCACTAATAACTTTTGCCTCCATTTTTCTGTTTTCTCGTTTATTCCTTGGAAAGATGGTGTGAGAGAAGACGTTCTCCCTGTGGAGTTTACGAGTCTGAATGAGTATGCCATTTAAAATGTTCCTTGGTTCCCATATTTTGCAAAAACTCATTGTTAAATATAAAGACTTGGGCTGGGGTTGTGGCTCAGTGGTAGAACACTTGCCTAGCATATGTGAGGCACTTAGGTTTGATCTTCAGCACCACATAAAAAAATAAAATAAATAAAGATAATTGTGTCCATCTACAACTAAAAAAATATTTAAAAAATATAAAGACTTGCTTGAATTCAGGTTTGATTTTTTTTTTTTTTAAATAAGAAGCCTTCGTAGGTGGCACTTTAATTCCTAGAGCATCACATTAGGAGTATCATAAAATCTGTCTCTTTTTGTGATGTCGTGGATATTGCTGGTCTTATCTGTCTACTATAAAGAGGCCCCATCAGCCTTTCACCTCAGATTTTAACAGATTTTGATGATCACTACCAAGATCTACTACTTCAATAGTAAGTAGCTGCAGGGATAATTCCCTCTACTTTTATTAGCTTATATATTTTTTTAAGAGAATATTTTAGTTGTGGATGGACACAGCACCTTTATTTATTTATTTTTATGTGGTGCTGAGGATTGAACACGGAGTCTCACGCATGCTAGGCAAGCACTCTGCCACTGAGCTACAGCCCCAGCTCTAGCCTGTACTGTTAGTAAAGTCCTGTACGTGTTTTTTTGAAGAATTTATTTTTTTGGATGGTTTTTAGTTTACTCCAGAATAGAACTGGTGATGGAGATTTCCAATATACAGCAGTCCCCTTTTTATCTGTGGGGAATATGTTCCAAAATCCCAAGTGGATGTCTGAAACTGCAGATAGAACCTAACCCTGTATGAGCTTTATTTTATTTATATATATATATATACACACACACACACACACACACACACACACATATACACACACACACACATATACATATGTATATATATACACACACACATATATACACATATATAATATTTTAATATTGTATATAAAATATATTTTATGTGTTTATACTCACACCTATGATAGTTTAATAGTTGCATTTACAAGTTAGGTACAATAAGAGATTAATAATCAGTAATAGAACAGTTATAATGGTGCACTTTAATAAAATTGCCAGTGTAATTACTCTTGTGTTTTGGGGCTTTTGTTAAGAAGATTACTTGAACACAAGCATTGTGATACTATGATGTTCATTCTGAAAACCTAGATGAAACCTAGATGAAAACCTAAGTGACTAGTGGGTAGGTATATAGGATGGATGTGCTGGACAAAGGAATGATTCATATTCAGGATAGGATGAAACAGGACTGCAAGAGATTTCATCATGTTGCTCAGAATGACACCTGATTTAAAACTTGTGAATTGTTTATTTCTGGAAGTTTCCTTTTAAAATTTTGGGCTGTGGTTGACTGTGGATAACCACAGAAAACAAAATTATAGACAGGTGAGGAATAATGTACCCTCTGCTTCCACACCATGTATAGCTTCCCCTATGAAGTGGTATATATATATTGTTAGATTTATACCTAAGTATTTCATTTTGGGGTTGCTGGTATAAATGAGATTGTTTAAATTTCAAATTCCACTTGTTCATTGCTAACACATAGGAATGTGATTGAATTTTATATGTTAACCTTGTATTATACAACCTTGCCATCATTGCTTTTTAGTTCCAGGAGGTTTTGGTTGATTCTCCTGGATTTTATACATGGATAGTCATACTGTCTGAATTAGAAGGCAGAATTATTTCTTCTTTCCCAATCAGTATGCCTTTTATTTCCCTTTATTGTCTTCCTGCATTGGTTAGGATTTGTAGCACAGTGTTGAAAAGGAGTATTAGAATGATGCTGGCCTTTATAGAATGAGTTTAAATGTTTAGTAAAGCCAGGCATAGTGGCACATGGGTGTAACTCCAGCTACTCTTATTATGTCCTTGTTGATTTTCTGCCTCTGGATCTGTTATTTCTTTCTTTTTTTTTGGTACTGGAGATTGAACACAGGGGCACTTGACCACTGAGCCACATTTCCAGCCCTATTTTGTGTTTTATGTAGAGACAGGGTCTCACTGAGTTGCTTAGCGCCTCGCCATTGCTGAGGCTGGCTTTGAACTCGCGATTCTCCTGTCTCAGCCTCCCAAAGTTTACAGGGATTACAGGCTTGTGCCACCACGCCCGGCTTCTTTTTATATATATATTTTAGTTGTAGATGGACACAATATTTTCATTTATTTGTTTTATTTTTATGTGGTGCTGAGGATCGAACCCAGTGCCTCACGCATACGAGGCAAGCACTCTGCCACTGAGCCACCACCCCAGCCCCTGCATCTGTCATTTCTGATAAAGGAATGTTGAGACTTCCAAGTGTAATAGTGAATTATTCTTGTGATTCTATCAAATTTTGCCTGCATGTTTTGACACTTGATGGTCTGGGTTATACACATTTAGAACTGTTATGTATTCTCAGAGAATGGACCACCTTATTACTATGTAATGCTCATCTTTACTCCTATTAAATTTCATTTCTTTGAAGTTTGTTCTGTCTGAAATTATTAATTTATTCCCACTTTCTTTTGTTTAGTGTTAATATTGTATGTCTTTCTCTATTTACTTTCAGACTACATCTTTTTATATATAAAGTATGGTTTTTTAAATAGACAACATATTGTAGGGTCTTGTTTTTTATGCTTTCTGATAGTCTGTCTTCTAGTTGGTTATTTTAGATCAGTGACAAAGTGAATACTGATATAGTTGGATTAATATTTACCATATTGGTTACTAAATTGTTCGTTGCCTGTATTCTTTGTTCTTAGTTTTGTCTTACCCTTTTTCTGCCATTTATGGTTTGTGTGTGTGTGTGTGTGTGTGTGTGTGTGTGTATGTGGTGCTGGGGATTGAACCCAGGGCCTTGTTCATGCGAGGCAAGCACTCTACCAACTGAGCTATATCTCCAGCTCCATATTTATGGTTTTAATTGAGCAGTTTATGTGATTTCCATTTTCTCTCCATTCTTAGCATATCAGTTGTACCTTTTTTTTACTCTTTTTCAGTGGTTGTCCTAGGGTTTGCAGTGTACTTCCACAACTAATCCAAGTCTGCTTTGAAATAACATTGTACTGCTTCATAAGTAATGCTACTACTTTATAATAACAAGATAATCCTAACTCTTCCTTCCAATCCCTTGTGTCATTGCTTTCATTCATTGTACTTGTACAGAAACGTACATAATCATATACATATACATAAAGTTTGATTTTTTACCTTTACCTTCATTTATTTGCTCTCTGATGATTTTCCTTTCTTTACATACATGTATGTTTTTGACCTGTATCATTTATCTTCTTACTAAAGAACTTTCAACATTTCTTTCAGACATTGTGGTGCACATCTGTAATCCCAACAACCCAAGAGGCTGAGGCAGGAGGATCCCAAGTTTAAGGGGATCCTCAGCAACTTAGGCCATAAGCAACATAGCAAGACTCTGTCTCAAAAATAATAAAAAGGGATGGGGATGTAGCTCAGTGGTAAAGCCCTACTGAGTTCATTCCCATGCCCTTCATCTGTAACCACACCTCCTAAAAAAACACCAAAACAGCAAAAACCAAAAAGCTCTGTTCTGCTGGCAATAAATTCCTATAAATATTTCACCGTACTCTTTCTGGCTCACACAGTTTCTGAGAAGTTGGATGTGATTCTTTTCTTTGTTATGTATACATATTATATTGTTTTCCTCTGGTTTCCTTTAGGAATTGGTTCTTTATCTTTGATATTCTGTTGTTTGAAATAATATAGGGTTTTTCTTTTTTTCTTTTTTTGGTATTTATTCTGTGTGGTGTTCTCTGGGTTTCCTAGATCTGCAGTTTGGTGTCTGATGTTAATTTGGGGAAAGTCATTACTTTGTCCCACAGTTCTTGTATATTCTGGGGTTTTGGTATAGTGTTTGCTTTTCAGTTCTGAAAGTTTGTACTGAGATGTCCTCAAGCTCAGAGATCATTTCCTTACCCAAGTAGGCTGACTAATAAACCCACTGAAGACCCAGTTCTGTTTCAGTGTTTTTGATTGCTTGTATTTCTTCTTGGTTCTTAGTATCCATCTCTCTCCCTAACATTCCCTCTCTGTTCTTGCATGCTGTCTTTATCCATTAGAGCCCTTAGTGTCTTGATCATAGTTTTAAATGTTCATCTGAAAATTTCAACATATCCCTCCTATATCCAAGTCTGGTTCTCCTACTTTCTTTACCTGTGTTTTTTTTTCTAATTTTTTTTTTTTTGGTAGTTAGAGATGGACAGAATGCCTTTATTTTATTTGTTTATTTTTATGTGGTGCTAAGGATCGAACCCAGTACCTCACACTTACTAGGGAAGCACTCTACCACTGAGCTACAGCAGCAACCGTCAAACTGGGCTTTTTAAATCTTTTAGTATGCCTTATAGTTGATTAGTTGGGCAAAATATACTGGGTAAAAGGAACTGGAAGGCTTTTGGAAAGATGATTTTGTTTGTTTGTTTGTTTGTTTTTGGTACTGGGGATTAAATTCAGGGATTGAACCACTGAGCCACATCCCCAGTCCTATTTTGTGTTTGATTTAGAGACAGGGTCTCACTGAGTTGTTTAGCACCTCACCATTGCTGAGGCTGGCTTTGAACTCAAAATTCTCCGATCTCAGCCTCCCACAGTGCTAGGATTACAGGCGTGCGCCACCGTTCATGACTCTGGATGATTTTGATGATGTCCTATTGAATGAGATAGGAAGAATCCCTGTGCTTCTGTCTTCTGGAAAACGGCAAGCATACACTGAGCAGTACTAAGTTGAGACTCAAAGGGAACCTTCTGTAGGTAGATCTTTGGAATTCTCTCTGTTGATCTCTCTTCTTCAATCCTTTGCCTTATGTTTTCTATGTAACTTGGCCTCCTTAGTTCTAAACTCCATTTGCTCAATTCAGGGAGCCTCTTAATGTTTGGGTTTTTACCCCCCCTGCGTTGCAACCTGAAAACTGGAGGCAGTAATCTGAAGTAATCATGGGGCTGATCTTGATTTTCTTTTCTGAGGAATTGTAGTCCTATGGTATGCTGCCTTTTATGCAGTCACTAAAACATGTCTTTTTGTCTGCTTTTTAGTTGTTTAGGATGAGACCATAGGTTATTATTACTCTGTCATGGCTTGATGAATAACTGTGTTACCCAGGATTCTTAAGGATATAATGAAAAACACTTTATTAGGCTGACTTTGGAGAGAATTTTTTCTTTGCCTATGCAAATTAATCAATTCTTTTTGGGGTGGGTATCAGCGATTGAACTCTAGGGGTGCTTAACCGCTGGGCCACATCCCTAGCCCTTTTGGTATTTTAGAGACAGGGTCTCACTGAGTTGCTTAGGACTTTTATAAGTTGCTGGACTTTGAACTCTCAATCCTCCTGCCTCAGCCTCCTGAGCCTCTGGGATTACAGGCATGCACCACTGTGCTGGGCTCGGTTCTTTAAAAATAGGATTCTAGTACTCTTGTCACTGATTACTGGAGAGCTTGGAAAAGTCATAAACCTCTATCTACTATTCTTTTTTTTTTAATATATATATTTTTTAGTTGTAGATGGACACAATGTCTCTATTTTATTGCTTTGTATGTGGTGCTGAGGATCAAACCCAGGGCCCCATGTATGGGAGGCAAGCGCTCTACTGCTGAGCTACAATCCCAGCCCTCAATCTACTATTCTTGAGAGTTAAAATGGAAGTATTAAGTCATTCTTACCTTGTTTATATCCTCATTTTCCCTAATGTATTAAAACTATTCTGTTGCTTATTTCATGAAGGAAATGGCCAAGTTTGCCTGTGTCCCGTCCCCCCCCCACCACCACATCATGCATTGTCAGGCCTCTTGTAGTTATATTTTCTATCATCAAGTATTGGTTATGCATATTGTGATAGTTAATTGTATTAGATTGTAAGACTGGAGAAAACTACAATTGTTTCTCATCAGTTAAGGGTGAAGGTAGCGCAAACTTTAGAATTTTTAAAATGATTGTCAAAGAGTGCCGTCCCTATTGCCTTTCAAATGAAGTGCCTAGTATTTGGATGTTGAAGACCCTTGTGTAAGAATCGCATTAGTAACAGTCTTATTTTTTCAGTTATTCAAGCGGAGAAATGTTGCTACAGCAGAAGAAGAAACAGAAGAAGAAGTTATGTCAGATGGTGGCTTTCATGAGGCCCAGATTAATAACATGGAGATGGCACCTGTAAGTAAAATAATAATAACAACTTCTCTTGTTTTTTGATAAAGATAATGAGATCTCCATCTTGAACACCCCCCCCCCCCCCCACCGAACCCAGGGCCTCATGCATGCCAGGCAGGCAAGTTACTACTGAGCTATATTCCCAGCCCTTACATCTTTGTGAGTTTAATAAAAGGGTTAGGTTAGATAGCTATAGAAAGTACTTATTGGCAGCTGGTCGTGGTGGCACAAGCCTGTAATCCCAGCACTTAGGGAGGCTGAGACAGGAGAATCGCGAGTTCAAAGCCAGCCTCAGCAATGGCGAGGCGCTAAGCAAATTAGTGAGACCCTGTCTCTACATAAAACACAAAATAGGGCTGGGGATGTGGCTCAGTGGTCGAGTGCCCCTGAGTTCAATCCCTGATACCAAAAAAAAAAAAAAGAAAGTACTTATTAGCATTTCATTTTTAAAAAGAAACTGCATGTTTGATCTTTATGGTTTATTAAATGTTTATTGTGTTTTGGACAATGTACAATTAAACAAAATTAAGTTATGATTTGTTCAGCTATAAACTTACAAAGAATACAGATGCCAAAACATCCCATTATACTACATAAATTTGTATGATTATTATGTGTCAGTTTAAAAAATAAAATAAAAATTAATTTTATAAAATAAAATTGCTTCTAAGGAACATTACTATAAAATAAAATTATTTCTTAAAAGTTGCAATTATAAAATTGACCTGTAGATGACTTTAAAATTGATTCTACATTAAAACTATTATACCATTTTGTAACCTTTTTTAGGTTATATAAAGATATAAAAACTGCTTTTTTATATGGATAAGATCTGTCTTGATTACCTGTGTGTTGTAATTTTGTAATTTTTAAATAGATCATCTATGTATTTTTTTTAAAAAAGAAAAATATTTTCTATTTCAGTCACCCAATATTTTTCCCCAGTGGCAGTCACCATTATTCTATTATTATTATTATTATTATTATTGAGGTTTTTGTATATGAAGGAAAATAACCCCATTTCTTTTTTTCTTGTGCAAATAAATGATAGCTTATTATGCACAATATTGTATAGTTTTCATAGATCTCCAGTTTTTATGAATCAGTTTTCTTGAGGAATTGAAGGGAGTGTAATTCCCTTTGGAGATGATATAGGCATTATAGCTAATGCGGTCATCATTTTTGTGGTAGATTCTTCCAGGGTCTTCACAAAGTTTTTCTAATTTAAAAAAAATGAGTATTATATGAATATAGTTTTGTATCAGTCAGAGTTCTTCAGAGAAAAACAGTGAGAGAGAAAAGATTTATATAAAGGAAGTGGCTCACTTGATTTGGAGCTGGCAAGTTTTAAATCTGTAGGGCAAGAAATTAAAGGAAGAGTGGATGTTCCCAATCCATAGGCTAGATTCCTTTTTTGGAAACTCTTTGCTCTTAAGTCATTAACTGAGTGCATGAGGCTAATCGACATTATGGGTAGCAATCTATTTAAGTCAAATGTAGTGATTTAATGTTAATCACACCTAAAAATAATGTCACCCTAACATCTAGACAGGTGTTTAACCAAATACCCGAGGGTACCATAACTTAGTCATAAAGTTGAAATAAAATTATCATAGTCTATTTCTTGTCAATTTGTTATCTATATGTATCTTCCTGGCACCATATTGTGTCTCAAAGAAAACAACAAAGTTGTGTCTCTTCCTGATACAGTTTTCTTGCATGTAGCTAAAAATATACCAAATCTTTCCCCAAAAGAGGATACAAAACCCTTGGGGGGGGGGGTAATGTTCACTCCTCTTCTTGATATCCTGTAACTTAGATACCATGATGTAAAATCTGCATGGGTGAGAGAGAAGAAAAAGTTCCTTACTGTATATACATGTTTGAGTGTTTACACAGATATACACGAAGCTGACCACTGTGTGTGTGTGTGTGCATATGTATAAAGACATGTTCATATCAGTCATTTAGGTACCTTGGTTTATATATCCTGTAACTTAGATACCATGATGTAAAATCTGCATGAGGATGAGAGAGAAGAAAAAGTTCCTTACTATATATACATGTCTGAGTGTTTACACAGATATACACGAAGCTGACCACTGTTTGTGTGTGTGCATATGTATAAAGACATGTTCATATCAGTCACTTAGGTACCTTGGTTTATTCAGGAATTGGTCTTGCAACTTTGAAAAGAGTTGCTTTTTTGACTCTCCAGCAGAATGCTTACATATCCCCTGGTGGGAGTTTTTTTTTTTTTTTGTACCAGGGATTGAACTCAGGGGCACTCAACCACTGAGCCACATCCTCAGCCCTATTTTGTATTTTATTTAGAGACAGGGTCTCACTGAGTTGCTTAGCGCCTTGCTTTTGCTGAGCCTCGCTTTGGACTCTCGATCCTCCTGCCTCAGCCTCCCCAGCTGCTGGGATTACAGGCATGCCTGACATGGGAGTTCTTTTTTTTTTGTTTGTTTGTTTGCTTTTTGGTACTGGAGATTGAACTCAGGGCTACTCGACCACTGAGCCACATCCCCAGCCCTATTTTGTGTTTTATGTAGAGTCAGGGTCTCACTGAGTTGCTTAGCGCCTTGCTGTTGCTGAGGTTGGCTTTGAACTCGTGATTCTCCTGTCTCAGCCTCTCTAAGTGCTGGGATTATAGGCTTGCGCCACCGCGCCTGGCTTCATGGGAGTTCTTAATGTTACATATTGTTTATCAACCATCCAACATTTACAACTCAGTGCATCTTGCTTCACAATTCATGTTACCGCTTTCTTAAAATAAGAATTTTGTTTCATTGTGACAGATGACTTTGAGAAGAAAGTTAACTGCTAATACTTGGCATGGTTTACAACAGAAAATGGAAAAATAGTAAGGCAAAAAAAATAATGCCAAACTAAAAAATTTTAATAAAGCAAAAAAGTAGTTTAAAGTTTTAAAATTTTTTTTTAGTTGTAGATGGACACAATATCTTTATTTTATTTATTTACTTATTTTTATGTGATGTTGAGGATTGAACCCAGTGACTCACGTGTGCAAGGCAAGTGCTCTACCACTGAACCACAACCTTAGCCCTAGTTTAAAGTTTTAATGAGGAAGCAAGAAAATGGGAATTTTATTCATTCATTCATTTATTGGTACTGGGGATTGAACTCAGGGGCACTTGACTACTGAGCCACATCCCCAGCTCATTTTGTATTTTATTTAGAAACTGAGTCTCACTTCAGTTGCTTAGTGCCTCATTTTTGCTGAAGCTGACTTTGAACTCCCGATCCTCCTTAGCCGGATTACAAATGTGTGCCACTGTGCCAGGCAGGAATTTTAAATAAGTTTAAAAGTCAGCTGTTGAATTTGGCAATGGCTAGAATCCACTGTCTATTTCTTTATGAAATATTTGTTGAGCATCTACTACTATATGTTTAGCCGATAGTGATAGAATGGTAAGATGGGAGAGAGTCCTGATGTAAACATTGCATAATGTATACATATATTAAAACATTACATGGTATCCATTGATATGTAGAATTTTTTATGGTTCTATATGTCAGTTAAAAATAAGCTCTAAAATTGATCAGTATTTGATATGTATTATTTAAAAAACACCAAAAAAAAAAAAAAGTGTAAGAGTGTGTGTGTGTCGGGGGGCGGGGTCTTTGTCTTTCAAGGGGATTATAATAAACTAAGTAAACCAGACATTAACAAATATCTGGGAATATCAGGAAAAATATCCAGTAGTGATAAGAACTAGGCATGGAATTAAAATAGGTGATGCGAAAGAGTAGCTGCTTCAAGTTTAGAGGTCTCAAAAAACTATCTTTCAGAACTTAACCTTTTAATTGTGATAACAGAGAACAACCAGTCATGTATATAGCAAGGAGACAAAGATTTTTGCTTTAGTATTTACTACTGACATTATTTTTTCACTATTGTGAGCTTTTTAATCATAGATTGAGAATTTGGCTTTATTGCATTACTAATCATCATACATTTTTGCATATAAGATTACCTTTAACTTCTTGAGAAATGTGACAAACTAGGTAACTTAGCTGTAATGTATATTACTGTGTTGTCCTCTGAATTAAGATAGCATTTTATTAAATTTTCTTTTTGTTTGTGATTCCAGGGTGGTGTCATTACTTCTGACATGATTGAAATGATATTTTCCAATAGCCCAGAACAACAGCTTTCAGCCACTCAGAAGTTCAGAAAACTGCTTTCAAAAGGTGAGCTCTACATATATTGAGTCTATCTTTTCGTCTTTTTATAAAATACTCCCATAATCTATTTACACATCACAGATAATTTGTTTTGGAATGTGTTTTATCAGTACAAAATAGAGACACACACAGATATATAATTGTGAGTAGTGCCTTTTCATTTCCTTGTTTATTTATTGGAGCTTACCAAGATCAGAAGGTAGCACTTTTGAGCTATCTTATGAAAGATCTTATAGTTAATATAATCAACATCTTATTTTAATTAAAGTTAAAACTTCCCTCTATTATGGAAAAACTTAAGTAACATTACTTGAAAAAGTAATACTGCCAATTTTATTGTTAACCAGTGTACTACTGCAAGTATGGGTTTATAGGTAGGTAGGTTTCTGCCCTTCTTGGTGTAATTAATGTAGAACAGAATATCATACTTGTTATAACAAGTATCATAACAAGTATGATATTACTTGGGCAAGTAAATATAACAATCATATTGAAGTGTTGATAGTAAATACTTAAATTATGGTTGTTTACAATCATTAGTGATTTAAAAAAATTAACACATCCCTTGAGATTAATTGGAATAAAAATCTGCCATGATAATGTCTTTTGCCCAACAACTTGCTAAATATTTGAAGGAGAAGTACACCTTCCCACCCAACTAAAAATGTGTTTGTCTATTTTCAGCAAGCTGAGCCTAATGGGTTTCTCACACGGTGTAACTTAAGGCCTTTTATCATTCTTCTATTTTCCTGCATGTATTCTAGTTTGCCAGCATCACTCTTAAATGATAACTAGAGCTGGGCGCGGTGGCACAAGCCTGTAATCCCAGCACTTAGGGAGGCTGAGACAGGAGAATTGGGAGTTCAAAGCCAGCCTCAGCAATGGCGAGGTGCTAAGCAACTCAGTGAGACCCTGTCTCTACATAAAACACAAAATAGGGCTGGGGATGTGCCTCAGTAGTCAAGAACCCCCTAAGTTCAATCCGGTACCAAAAAAGAAAAAAAAAAGATAACTAGAATACAGAACTCCAGATGTGTTCTTATTACTATAGGATATGATGAGAGATTACCCTCCTTGTAAAACTATCCATTCCAGGAATTAATCCAAGTTAGCATTAGCTTTTTGGGAGTTACGGCATAGTAATATTTCATTGGATTTTCAGCAAACTAAATTCTGTGACACTTTCCTTTATTAACTGTAGTTAATTTGTGTGGGAGATTATGTAGACTTTAAAAAATGTAGTTGCTAAACCAGATGCTGTGGCACATGCTTGAAGTCCTAGCTATTCTTGGGGAGGCTGAGGCAGGAGGATCACTTAAGCCCAGGAGTTTGCTGCTAATCTGGGCAATTTAGAACCTGTCTCAAAAAATAAACAGAAAAATCAGTCGCTGAATTTTGCTTTATTCCTGTTGTTTTATTGCCAATTTTGATGTATTATTTTTGCATGTTATTTCTGTAATTTAGTACATTATAACTAGTTTATTATTACTATCAAATTTGTTTTTTGTATTTATTAGAGTGGTTGATAAAAATGTTAAGCCAGGAAAGGAGTTTATGATTCATTGGAGCCTCCTTCTCCCCAAATCAACATTGTACTTGAGAGCCTTCTGCCTTAGCTTATAGGCACGTGCTACCACTCTCAGCACATTAGTCACCTCTTTTAATAAGGACATTGACTTTTCTAAGACTCTCCAAATAGTACCTGTGATCTGCATTTTTCGGGTATTGCCACATGCATTTTGTCAAAAACTCAAATCTCTTCCTGAAATTATTAGTCTGATTTGTCTGACTTTTCTTATCTACTCACTCAGTAAGGTTTTGTTGAATGACTCCCTTTATAAGATACTATATTGTCATAAATGAAAATGAGATTAATTTGGTAAGTCAATTGTAGTGAATTTTTGCTGGCATCCATTTATCACTGCAGTTGTTAAATTAAATTTAAGTACAGAATCCTGTAATTCAGCTTCTTAATATATAATAAACAATAACAGACTGAAAGCTCATGTACAGAAAAAAAGGCTGGCAGACAGTATACTAAAATACTAATAGTAGTTGTCTTTGGATGTTTTTTACCTGCTATATTCAAAGTTTCCTAAAGTAGTAGAGGCAGTAATTTTGATTTTTGCATATTCCTAGGGGTTGGTGGTGAAGTTTACCCAGCATCAGAAAAAACAAAACAAAGAATTCTATTCATTCTTTTATGTCCATATTGTGAAAACCTTTAAAACTACTCTGTCCCAAAGTGCCTAAACTCAGTTTCACATTTTTTTTTTGGTTTTGGTCATTTTCAAATATAAAAGAGCTGGTAAATGAAGAGAAGGAGTATTACAAAATAGTGTTAAGACTGAAAAATTCTTGCATTGAAGTCAAAGGATTGTTTTTCTTTTTTCCTTTTATTTTATGGGGAAACAGAACCTAATCCTCCTATTGACGAAGTTATCAGCACACCAGGAGTAGTGGCCAGGTTTGTGGAATTCCTCAAACGAAAAGAGAATTGTACACTGCAGGTGCGGACCATTTTAATTTCTTGCCTCATAACAGTTTTTGAACTTTTATTCTATAAATGAATTTTGTACGTACTTAACCTATATGAAAGGATTAATAATGATATTTATGACAACTACATTGCAAGCTGCTTTTATAGCTTTGTTAACATGTAGACCCTTGTTGTACTCTCAAATTTTTGTCTTTAATCTTTTAAAATGTTTTGTGATGACTGTGAATAATCTAATACTTGTAGATTGTAGATGATTTAATAGGAAAATCTTTGCTGTAGAGAAACATTATAAATAGGAATCCATGTGTGTGAGCTATCTAAAATTTGTTTTGAGGGATTTATAGATTATATTTGTTGGCTTTCTCAAGATGGTATAACATGGACCAATCATATACTCAGTAATCCCCAAACCTGATCCTGATGGTCCTCCTTTCACCCCAAAGAGCTGACAAGGAGAGAAAGCTTTGTCAGGAATTGTGCTTTCTGTGATATCAATTTAATCTTTCAGTATTATACTGTATAGGAATTCTAAGAGGGAATTCTCCAGTTTCTGGATTGGATAATTTTCACAGTGAAAGAAACCACTGTCAACTGACTCATCCTTGGAATTATCTTAAAAATTTTAAATAGTGCCCCCCCCCCAATAAAGTTGGATTATTAATAAACTGGTGATTGATCATAGCCAGATTTCCTTGAAGTAGCCAGCTGAATTATTATCTGTGTCATTAACTATACTTGTGATTTCTGAATTTGCATTGAAGTATCTAATCTGAAAGACCCAGGCGCTTTAGAGAGACTCTGCAACTATAAAATTTGTTAGGTACCAAGTAGATCACAAATTGAGATTCTTTTCCAAGTAAATCTTTGCCACTAACAAGTTAATCATAAAGACAACCCCTGCCCACTCCCCCTCCCCGGGGGGCGCTTTTTGCCTTAAGGTTGGTGCCATGTAGGGGCCTGGGACCTTTTTATAAATAACTTTACCCTGTCCCTAGGCTCCTTACTGGTCAGACCATTATAAGCTATTCTTAAGTCTTAATGCTTTGTGGATATTTTCTCTCCTTTTGTCCTACCCCATCTTTCTCTTTCTTTTTACATCTTTATTGCGGTGATGAGTTTCTTCCAGAGGAGAAAAAAGAAATCCAGAAAAGGTAGAGTACTTGATGTCCCATCAGTTTTTCTTCTCCAGTTTGACATTTATCAAACCCTGTGTTTATTTGAATTGAGATTCTGTTTTGCTAGCTGCCTCCTGGATTGTAATTCTGGTTCCCATCTAAGGCCAGAATCACCAGACACCTGAAATATCATGTTCACCCTGAGAGCAAGGGAAGAGAGAGACTTTTCTCAGAAAAAAAGGAAATCCAGACAACCAACACTGCAGAGAACAGAGCCTGAGCCCCTAAGCAAGCTGCCAAGCAAACCAGAGGGACCAAATGAGGAGCCTTACTGCAGTTTATCATTTGAAATTCTTTGTAGGAGGAGGGAGGTAGGGAAAATTATCATTTTGTTCATGCTGAAAAAAAATGTTTCTATCCTGTCTGGGAATGAGAGTAGTTGAGAGATACTGGTTTTACTCCTGGATCTAGCAGTTTTTAGTAGGTGTTTTCAGAGCTTCAGTTCTTCATGCATTAAAGAAAGAAAGTATAACCTAAAATGAAAAAAGATATGAGTCTTTTCTTACCTCTACATTGTCCTGTACTTAATGAGAAGTCTACATATACATGTGAAGACTGCATTATTTTTTCATTTAGTACCTTAATCCTGGAACACATCTGAAGATGAATACCTTCGGAATGATCTAATTTGCTTCTATCTAAATTTCCAGATTCCACCCTCTGTTAACTAATAATTAGGCTAAAATACTGAAAAATTATTCCTCTAGGAGTGACCACCTCGTGATTTTTCACCTGAGTTATTCTAAAACTGAAGAAAAAAAAGAAATTAGACCTGTTTTTTTTAGCTAAGGGTTGTTATTTACAGGTTTTCTTTTGTGCATATTTAAGCACAGCATGGTATTCTTTATCTGGTATAAGTAATGGTAACCTTGACTTCCTCTGAAACAAGAGAAGCAAATTTATTTAGGAAGACATTAGAGTCAGGAGACTTCATGGTCTGCCCTGTCTTCAAATAATTAGATGTGCTCTGGAAAGCTTGAAGGGTACTCCTTCCTCTTTCTTCTTGGAGAGAACTAGGATGTAAGCTATCCTTGATATTACTGCCTTGATAGAGGGATGAATAGTGTATCTTTGAAATAGGACTTTTACCATTTCTCTTCCAGAAAAGACTGTCAATACCATATGGTTCCAATAGGAAATTCAGTGGTTCAACCCAATGATAAATTCCATGGAGAAATTTAATTTCTTCATTTTATAGCTAAGGAACTATAAATCAAGTGAAGGGTGTCTTCATTCTGTCTTCCCAAATCAGTGAGACACCTCAAACAAAGGAGCTAAAAATGCCTGCTTTGGGCATGGCTACTCAGGTACTGATCTGCCCTCAAACTGGAGGTGAGCAAGGGTGGAATCTAGGATTTTGGAAGAAAGCAATACCTTTAGCTAAGAGCATTTCTCAAGCTCAGTGACATCTAGATCTTAGGCATACTTGAGGCTTTGGCATGAGATTGGTCTGCTTTATGGTATATTCTGTGGGTCCACTTTGTTTCTTTGAATTCAGGCTAGCATCTTTGTACTATCTTTTGCAGTGCTAAGATGTTCATCCCTAAATCTTACAGAAATTTACTTAAAAAGTCTTGAGATAATTAAATTGCCTCTTGCTTAAAAATACCAGACAGGTACTCCTCTAAAAGTTGTAAATTTGAATTAGGTTGGCTTAGTTTCTCCTTTTCTGCCTTTCTGTCCCCTCTAAAAGCTTAATGTGAGAAACTGCAGTAAGCCTTCATCCTCCTGTGACTTTCCCCATCTTCATTGAACTCTCTACCTTTCCTGGAAGGTTGCTCAGATGACTCAGGCACTGTTCTCTGCAGAGTTTGATATCTGGGTTTATTTTTCTGATGTGAGCCTTTCTTTTCACTTGCTCTCCAGGTGAGCCTGGCATTTGCTAGGAACCAGAGTGGAACCGGCAAAGTGGCCAGCAACAGAGTCCTGATCCAAATGGAGAAAGGGAACCAGGCGTACCTCAACCTGGAGTGGGAAACTTGATAGGAGGTCAGAAGTACTTCAGCTTTGGATTCTCATTTTCCTTATTTAAGGAACTGAGCACCAGAAGGTAGAGACTTAAGAAAGGGGAGAGAGGAAGCATCAAATCTTCAGGGCGCAGCTTTCAGTTGTAGCCTTATTTAGCAAGTTCTGAATAGTGAAAAATAAGCAATTATAACTGCATGATAGGTGTTTCCTTGTATGGTACCTTTCCTGGAATATTAAGAATGCAGTAGTTTAAAACCAGAAGAAGTGAAGGTTGTAGTTATTTTGGTCACTTTTTGTTATTTCAGGTGATACCATTTATTAGATTTCTTTCCCTCTTCAGGTCACTTGATTTTTTTCTTGAGTTGTATAATTAAACTTAGTTTTTATCTTTTTATCATAACTATGTATTTTTGTTTGCCATCAAGTCTGAATTTTTCCATTTCATAACTTTTATATTCTAATCTAGCACTCAAAGCTGAAACATTAAAAATAACAAACCCCAACTGCAAATCTCACTGAAATATAGCTTAAATTATAGACTGTGATGAAAGGGAAGTTACATAGTTTGAAGCACATCTAGTTTTTAAAGAATGTTCTTACATGTCTAGTATATTTAATATTTACTTCTTCTAACAGAAACAGGGTCTTATAGCTAGGAGTCCTTCTTGAGACACACACACACACACACACACACGATTATAGAAAATTTTACACATGCAGCTTGAGAGTTTTTAGAAGGTAAAAAACACCAATGTAAATTGGCACCCTTTGTATGTTTTTTATAGCTTATTAATGGATGAATATGGTTGTCTTCAGTTGTCCTAGTTAAAGTTATTCATCTACTTCTGTCCCCAATAACAACAAAACTGATCTTTGATATCTGTTCTTGAATATTGTTTGCATTCAGAGGTTAGATCATCATTATGAACTTCTTAATAATAAACAACTCTTTGATACATTGCTTTGCTAAGATGGACTTGTTTCTGATTTTTTACCATCCATGTTCAGATTATTTTTCACTTCCCTAATCACTACCCCTCTATTTAATTTCATTTCTCCATTTTATTCACTTGAGTAGCTTCCGGAATTCCCTTTCATTTCCTCTGAGATCTTTGGAGCTAAACTCAGATAGCAGTTTGTACTCTGACAAACTTAGAATTGTTTAGTATTTTAAGTAGTTTTTTCTCACTGATAACTTTAATATAATCTTTGTTTACTCAGGTCATTAGCATTTCTTCCTGCCATCCTTTTTCTCTTCTATATATATATATATATATATATATATATATATATATATATAGTTCTTATTCTTTCCAGATTCCTTTTCCTCAGTCTTCATTTCTTTTGACTTGATCTCTACAGTATCTGCTGACTGTGCACTGAACTTTGAGCCTGCCTGTGGTAGGACAGTCTGCTTTTATACTTACATGTCTCTGATTTAGCTAATTAATTTTGTAGTAAGCAAAATAAACTACATTTTAGGCAAAAAAATTTTTACATAAATAATCTGGCGTACCTCCATTTGAAATTTCTTGTCCTAGATACCAAAACTAAAAGCATTTGAAATATTTCTATGCCAGTGTTATAGGTATGTTTCAGAGAGGAAACAGTATACTAGATTAGGAGACAGTAATCTAGTCCTTCTCTGACTGGCTGTATATATTACTCAAATCATTGGTTACATAGTTGGAACTTTTTATGATAGTTTGTTCATTCATAACTAGGAAAACCAGACATCTTAACTTCTTTGGGTTGTTGTGAGGATCACCTCAGAGCATGTGAATAATTCTTTGAAAAATATAAAGTAATGTACAAATGTAAAGTTTAATTCAGGCAGATTAAAAAGGGTTTGAGCACTGCCTTCATTAGCAGTTTAACTACAGTGATGAATGTGTGAAGAGGTTGGGGGGCCTCCCCTCTTGCTGTGATATTCAGGGTTTAATCTATGTCTCCTGAACTTTGGTTATAACAAAACATATTCAGATACAGTTCATGCTCTGTTTAACTGCGGTACTCCTAATCTGGGCCTTCCCCCTGGTATAACATTAGTGTTTAGATTGACTATCAAGCAATTTTATTACACCTGTGTTTGTCACTTTTATAGCTTTCATTGAACATTCCCTTTAATTGGCTTCTATCAATTTGCTGTCATTCATACAGCTTTGGACTGTGCTGGTCAGATTGTCTGCCCTCATCTCCTGCCTCCTTCTATCCCCAATAATTGATAAGTTTTCCCCATGACAGTTATTTTTTAATTGATCCAAAGCTTAGGAAAAAATGTACATTTTTTGATGACATTATTGATCTCTTATTCAAAGGGCATACTACTGAATTTTTTTCCTACGTATATACTTTATTAAAGGATAAAAAGAAGATAAACTGGACACGGTGGCGCAAGCCTGTAATCCCAGCATTTAGGGAGGTTGAGACAGGAGAATCGCTAGTTCAAAGCCAGCCTCAGCAACAGTGAGGCGCTAAGCAACTCAGTGAGACCCTGTCTCTACGTAAAACACAAAATAGGGCTGAGGATGTGGCTCAGTGGTCGAGTGCCCCTGAGTTCAATCTCTAGTACCAAAAAAAAAAGATAAAATGGGGGAAGGAATTAACCTAAAGTCTAATAAAAGAACTGTTAAGTGGAAATGTAAGCCTTCGCTCTTGGGTTTACCAATATTAAACTAAAAAATCAAGTTACTATTAGAATTAGTAATATGCTGTATTTTTTGTTGGACATAATTTTCTTCATATCTTCTGTTTGCCATTGCTATAGTACTAGATCACCTTTTACTCAGTTTACCTTTTTTGCTTTCCCAATTAAGATGTTCTTTTTAAAAACTCCTATCTCTGTACCTTGGTTTGGAGTCTTCTCATTTATTGAAAGCTCTTATGCTCAGGAATTATTAATTTTATGCCTGTTAACTCCTTTTGGTCTACTTAACATTTAAAATATCCTTTACCTTTTTTACCGTGACTGTAATTTTATACTAGCATCTCCTACTTCCTATTTCACTTTGCCTATCCCATACAAATATATTTTGTTTCTTGGATTATATACATAGTAAAAGGCCAAAAGGAACATAGGGCTTTCTGGTTGAATTGTTTTTTCTATCCTCGTTTCCCAGTCATCTAGGCTCCTCTATTGTAGTCATTAAGTATTTATAGATTATTGTAACTCCTTCCAGAGATAATCTGTACAATAAGTATATGAATGCATATATTCCTTTTAAACTGTTTTAGGTAATATAATATACCATAATAATGTACACCTAATGCCATTGTAATGTATGCTGTTTTGCATTTCATTGTTTTTATTTAAATCCCGAGACATCATTCCATATCAGCATATGAAAAACTCCTTCATATTTTTATGGTCTCATGTTAACTGTATCTTGATCTGATATTTTAAGACACTTTGAATATTCTTGTAGACTGAGGAATTTCTTCTGGAAATTCTTTTGAAATTAAAATTGAATCCAACTGATAGATGATATGTGAATAATGATCTCAGATTCTTTTCTTCATGTACAGAAAACTTTATTGTTACAAGTAATGTTTTTAAAATTCTAATAAGATAATGAAAATTATTTTTGTCTTTATAGTTTGAATCAGCCTGGGTACTGACAAATATTGCTTCAGGAAATTCTCTTCAGACCCGGATTGTGATTCAGGCAGGAGCAGTGCCCATCTTCATAGAGTTGCTCAGCTCAGAGTTTGAAGATGTCCAAGAACAGGTAAAAAAAAAAACGAAAAGGGAAGCATATAAAAGAATAAATTTTTTCCTGTTCACCATTTTCTTGGCCTGAGTTTGGCTACTTGGCCATGATAATTACAGGGAGTGTTCTAGAAATCCATCCTTCACTAAAATAGAAAATGTTTTAGTTACTATAGGCACGATTTCTTCTAGACACATAAAACCTTTTTCCCTTTCAACCCTGACATTCTTTAAGCCCTGTAGATATACCTTTTTAGGCCATGTAAGCAGTTACTGATACAAAAGCTTTTCCTTATAGGGATTGTAGTGTTAGTATCAGAATAGTAGTGTCTTTGTCACTTTCGTGAAGTAAATGACATAGAAGACATGTTGTTTTAGTGTTGTCAACCTTATCAAATTTGTACTGATTTTCTTTTATAGTTTTATTGAGGTATAAATTGACATGTAATAAACTGTTTATATTTGAAGTGTACAGTATGATACCCATGAAACCATTATTGCAATTAAGATAAGTATATTTAGCTGGGTGGTGGCACACACTTGTAAATTCCTTTGACTCAGGAGGCTAAGGTAAGAGGATTGCAAGTTTGAGGCCAGCCTCAGCAATTTAGCAAGGCCCTTAGTATCTTTGTAAGACCCAGTCTCAAAAAAATAAGGGTTGAGAATATAGCTCAATGGTAAAGCATACTGGGTTCAATCTACAGGAGTTCAATTATCTTTAACCCCTCTAAAAGTTAATAAAGTTCCTTGCTTTTTGATTGCTCTTCATTTCTCTGTTCACTATTTTGTATTTTAAGCAAGATTAAAGAACCTTTTAAGTCAGCTGAGTAAGCCATTTGAATCTCTGATCTGTACTAAGGGCTATATGGAATGTTACTAAGGGATGAGGATGGAGTCCTTTAAAATAAAGATAAGAATTGATTTTTCTCTTTGGTAAGCTTTAATTTATTTGATGAATGCCTAGATGCCTACATTTCCTTTTGTTGACTGTACATTTTAGAATATTTTCTTTTTTCCCCAATGCCACAACTGTTTCAATTTGACTTCCTAATGAGTGAATTTTAAGAGTATCTGTAGTTAGTCCATGTGTAATATGTTGATTGCTATATAATTTTATAAGGTGTTAATGTGATATGCTGGCATCTTTTTTGAAAGAATTATGTGGGAAAGAAATGCAACTGTCACTAACAAATAATTCTTTCACAGGCAGTCTGGGCTCTTGGCAACATTGCTGGAGATAGTACCATGTGCAGGGACTATGTCTTAGACTGCAATATTCTTCCCCCTCTTTTGCAGTAAGTCTCTTTTTCTCCTTTTGAGTAACAAAAACATGGGAAGTTCCTTAGAAAGCATTACATCTTTGAAAGTCATTTTGGATTTCCAGATATTTGTTAACTCAGTTAACAAGAAAATTAGGTCATTTTTTCGGGCTCTAAATGTTAAACCCAGTTTCAAACTTCTAAATTAGTTGCATTAGAATTAATGAAGTTTTATTCTGGAGAAAAGTCCTTTGAATATATTTATTTTATCACTAGCAGTTCAGTATTTATCTTATGCTGCTGGAGAATTAATATCTGCTATAATATAATTAGCTGTTGTGTCATCATGCTTGTAGGTTATTTTCAAAGCAAAACCGCCTGACCATGACCCGGAATGCAGTATGGGCTTTGTCTAATCTCTGTAGAGGGAAAAGTCCACCTCCAGAATTTGCAAAGGTAAGGACTATGATTGTAGAAAATTGGCAGAAAAATGCAGTTAAAAAATGTAGCAACCAACAGTAATGTATACAAAATGACACTTTTTGATAAAATTTAGCATGTTAAAATTTTATTGGTTTCTAGAGAAACAGAGTTTTTTGGTGGCTTTTATTGGGATTCTTTCTATCTGTTGAAAACTTCAAATTCATCTTAAAACCTTAGCATATATTGTTCATAACAAGATATCTGAAGAATTTCCCAGCTTTGGCATTTTTGAAAGCTTCTTTTTGCCTTTGGTCCACCAAGTGTAGGTTTGACAGAGAACCTCACTCTTAAGAAGTGGTGTATGTGAAACTTTTTTTCCTGAAATGAATTTCATAATCATATTATCTTCCTTTTACAGGTTTCCCCCTGTCTGAATGTGCTTTCCTGGTTGCTGTTTGTCAGTGACACTGATGTACTGGCTGATGCCTGCTGGGCCCTCTCGTATCTATCAGATGGACCCAATGATAAAATTCAAGCAGTCATTGATGCAGGAGTATGTAGGAGACTGGTGGAGCTGCTAATGTAAGATATCTTTAAGAAAGTGCTTTCCTCCTCTTGT
The DNA here is from genome assembly GCA_004024805.1 of Geosciurus inauris. NCBI lineage: Eukaryota > Metazoa > Chordata > Mammalia > Rodentia > Sciuridae > Geosciurus > Geosciurus inauris. The sequence continues at coordinate 147,132 of PVHX01001357.1, read as the reverse complement.
AATTGTTTCCTGGTTACTGATACTTAACTTATTAGTTGATTGTACATTTTACTCATTTATTGTGCTTTGGACTACTGTCTTTTGTTTATTTGGGGCGAGGCGCGGGTTCTAGGGGTTGAACTCGAGAACACTTGACCACTGAGCCACATCCCCAGCCCTGTTTTGTATTTTATTTAGAGACAGGGTCTTGCTGAGTTGCTGAGGCTGGCTTTGAACTCACAATCCTCCTGCCTCAGCCTCCTGAGCCTCTGGGATTATAGGCGTGCACCACTGTGCCTGGCTCTTTTGTTTATATTGATATCAATTTTTTTTGTTTGTTTTTCTTACGATATTTGAACCTTACATTCTTTTGTTATAGTTACCCTTTAGCAGAAACTTGGAAAACTCTGATCTGTGCAATTCCAACCCACAGTGGATGACCTAATGTTGGCCACTGGACATCAGAAGGCTTATGCCACTAAACATAGTCATTCCTTTTCTGTGTATCCCGTTTAGAGTTTAATCTAGACTGGTATCAGATGTTGAATCTATTTTATTCCCTTTGTAATGCTTTTGATGATGGAGTGAAAGATTTGCTTGTGATATAATAATTTGAGATTATATCAATCAAGTTTTTAGTTAAGACTATAGAAGTAGAGTGATAAGACAATGAAGAATGACATAGTTACAAGCAATAAGATATTTAATTGAAGCAAAAATAGATGTAAAGAGACATGTCCCAGACATGAGATATGGAATGGATTAGGTAAGTAATAATGTATAGAACACAAAACTCTGGGATTATAACTGGCCACAGACTGGTCGTAGATCATTGAAGTAATAGCAATATGATCAGTGAATTAAAAGCAATATGATGTTGCAGGAGTTAAAAAGCATTCAAAATCTGGGAAGTGATCCTTTGGATCCTTTAGTTATTTGATTATTGTACATTTTAATCATTTATTTTTAGCCATCAGTCTTACATGTGAAGGAACTGACAGTTTTAAGCAGAGTATCATTAAAGAAGAAAGAAAATACAGTCTTTAAGGAAAGATAAAGGGTATTGACTTACCCTAAAATTCAGACTTCATAATTATATTTTTCTATTTTCATGTTTATCTTCTATTTTATATGTATAAATCTATCTTCAAATATGTAATACAGGCTTTATGAAGGGTTTCTTTTGACCAGTAAGGCAGTTAAGTAGGTTTAATAAAGTTTTAGTATTTGAAGTGTAAATTCACACTATGGCATGTCAGTTTCACCTCCTTTTAAAATTAATTTATTAAAGCCAGGCATGGTGGCTCAAGCCTATAATCCCAGTACTTTGGGAGACTGAGACAGGAGAATCACGAGTTCAAAGCCAGCCTCAGCAATGGTGAGGTGCTAAGCAACTCAGTGAGACTCTGTGTCTAAAATTAAAAAAAAATCACAAAATAGGGCTGGGGATGTGGCTCAGTGGTCGAGTACCCCTGAGTTCAGTCCTTGGCACCCCCTCCCCCAAAAAGAATCAAATAAAATTAATTTATTGAGACAGGAGGATTGCAAGTTCGAGGACAGCCTCAGCAGCTTAGACCATAAGCAACGTAGTAAGACCATGTCTTAAAGTAAAACAACAAAAAGGGTTGGAGATAGGGGTAGTAGGTCAGTGATAAAGTGCCTCTGGATTAAATCTCCAGAACTGAAAAAAATATATATAAATGTTAACTCTTGCTACGCGTTTATCTCAGCAACCACAGAAGACCGAGTAAAGAGGAAATGAAGCCTGTATTAAAGAATGAGAGGGAATACTTGGAATCCATGTGATGAATGCCTAGAAAAGATTAGGAAAGTTGTGTAATTTTTTCCCAAAATTCTAAATACAGGATAAGACAGCTATTCTAAGGGGACACAGAATATTCTGTTGTCATGATAGGGTTCCCTTTATAATCACATTGGTACCTTTCTGCTCTTAAAATCTGATCACAAATTATTTATTTTGGGTTTCACCCCTAAAGAAAAAAGATGATGGATAGAACTACTGGCTAGGCTATAACATTTCTTTTTATGGTTGCAGGCATAATGATTATAAAGTGGTTTCTCCTGCTTTGCGGGCTGTGGGAAACATTGTCACGGGGGATGATATTCAGACACAGGTATGATAAGTAGTAACTTTTTTCCTTCAAAAACAATATATTGAACTGTGTGATCATGTTTCTATTATAATATTTAATTCCATATTATTGGGGGGAACTGATACTTTGTTTTGCTAATGTTTGTTTAAATTTTGGGTTCCCCTCTAATAAAGACTTATTTGGGGGCCTGGGGTTATGGCTCAGTGGTAGAGTGCTTGCCTGGCAGGTGTGAGGCACTGGGTTTGATTCTCAGCACCACATATTAATAAATAAATAAAATAAGGGTTCATTGACAGCTAAAAAAATATATATATATATATAAAAGACTTATTGGGGGGCTGGGATTGTGGCTCAGCGGTAGAACGCTTGCCTCGCATGCGTGAGGCCCTGGGTTCGATCCTCAGCACCACATACAGAGCAATAAAATAAAGACATTGTGTCCATCTACAAAAAAATTAAAAAAAAAAGACTTATTGGTTGGGCACATTTGTTTCCTCCTATTTGTACTTGAAATGGTTTTGGGATCATCAGAAGCCTGTAGTAGCATCTTTTTCTTTAATTTTAACATCATCTTTTCTGATAGCTGCCTCCTTTTGTACATGATAACTCTTAATTAAGTCTTCTTTGTAAGGAAGGTTCTTCTCCTAGTTCCTAATATCCATTCAACTTTGACATCAAGACACATTCTTAGTGGATTGTTCTAGCCATTTTTCTTTCAGATGTCTCAGATGCATTGATGATGATGATGTCTTAAAATTGTCTTTTAGGCTTCTGTGGTGTTGAAATTTTGATTCTTTGCTTCATGAGCCTTCTATTCCTCCTTACCAAATTCTTTTTCCTATTTTCTTTTATTTGTATGCATTCTCTAGGGTATAGTCCTTCATCCTCATTCATAGACCTTATTTATAATTTCAGTGATCACTTTTTTTTTTTTGGTACTGGGGATTGAACTCAGGGGTACTCAACTACTGAGCCACATCCTCAGCCCTATTTTGTGTTTTATGTAGAGACAGGGTCTCACTCAGTTGCTTGCTTAGCACCTCGCCATTGTTGAGGCTGGCTTTGAACTTGTGATTCTCCTGTCTTAGCCTCCCGCATCAGTGATCACTTTTATGTACATGGATTGAGAATTGGGAATTATGTTTTAGCCTTAGTTTGCAGTGCTTAGTTTAGATATTTTAGACAAGAGAAGAAGAAAAGAATATATGATCAAATAAAATTTCTCTGGAAGGAAACATAGGAAACTCAAATTGGTTGTCTCTGAAGAGAAGTGGGTGTTTTGGGTACATATGAATAGAAAGGTGTCTTTTAACTGTTTAGTCCTTTATACTTCTGAAGTTTTGAATCATATCAGTGTGTTTACTTTTCAAAAATAAAAGTTTCTAGGTCTGGCGATGTAGCTAAGTATTGGAGTGATTGCTTCTCATGTGTGAGGCCCTAGGTTCATTCCATGTTAGCATCCCACTCACCCCCCTGAAAAGTTTATACATGTCCCCCTCCCTCCACATACTCTTATGTTCTTGTCATGTTTGTTCTTGAACTCTCATCTCTGAGCATCGATACATACTTTCTTCCCTGTGCATGGAGCACCTGCCTGCATCACCCACCCATGCCAGGACTGCCACCTCACACGTACCCATACTCTGCTCGTAAGGTTTTCTTATTTCTCACATCTTTTTTCTTTTCTTTCTTTCTTTAAAAAATTTTTTTGGTACTGAGATTGAACTTGGGGGCACTCAACTACTGAGCTGCTTTGTATTTTATTTAGACACAGGGTCTCACTGAGTTGCTTAGCACCTCATGGTTGCTGAGGTTGGCTTTGAACTCATGATCCCCCTGCCTCAGCCTCTCCAGCCACTGGGATTACAGGCATGTGCCACTGTGCTTGGCTCATTTCTCACATTTTGATGAATGTTATTTTCTCTGGGAAGCTTTGACCCCACATTCTTCAGTTAGGTACTTTTTGTTTTATTAGAGCACTAATCACACTATATTGTAACTGTCAAAGTATTGGGTTATAAGATGTTAGAATTAGACTGTCAGTATTGTTCATTTGTATAGGGACTCAGAAAATATTTATTGAATGAAATGAAGTTCTAAATCTATATATCAAGTTCTGACCTCATTCGAGTTTTTGTCCCATGCCTCTCTAGTGCCTGTTAGATATTTGTTTGCATATCTCAGGTTGTCTCACAGTATATCATCTTCCCCTTCCAAAGCAAGTCCCATGTCCTGATTTTTCCTATTTTGATAAATTCTAAACTTTGCAGTCATATTTGGTGTCTTCTCTCTATACGTTGTATAGCAAATCACCAAGACTTGTTGATTCTTACTGTTGCTAGATCCACTTAGGATTACCTTATTTTGATCCTGGTCCTCTCACAAAGGTATCTCCCCTCTCCTTTTCCCATTTTCACATAGAAGTTTTTGATGTGCCCATCTGATTTATCTTCCTGCTCTTCCAAATTACTCTATTTATTCCCCTTAGTAATAACTTCATTTTTCCTAAAATAGTCTCCTTGACATCATTTATTTTACTCTTAGAAACAATGAGCTTCTTTAAGGGCTATGAAATGAAGGACCTTTTCATTCTTTCTAGGTGGGGTTTAGAACTAGTTGGATTCCTACTACTGGTCTATTCTTTTGTTGTCCTGTTTTTGGGCCTTTGGTGGGGGTACTGGGGATTTAATCCAGGGGCAATTTACCACTGAGCTACATCCCCTGCTTTTTTGTTTTTTTTTGTTTTGATACAGGGTATTACTAAGTTACTTAGAGCCTCACTAGGTTGCTGAGGGTGGTCTTGAACTTTTGATCTTGCTGTCTCAGTCCTGAGCCACTGTGATTACAGGTGTACACATCATGCCTCTCTCTGTTCTTTTGCTCTTATGGTAGTTTGTAATACGGACTTTTCTATTTCTAGCTTTTAGGAACAACATCATCCCTCTTCTTTTTTTTTTTAAATTTATTTTTAGTTCTAGATGGACACAATATCTTTATTTTATTTATTTTTTATGTGGTGCTGAGGATCGAACCCAGTGTCTCACGCATGCGAGGCAAGCGCTTTACCACTGAGCCATAATCCCAGCCCCTCATCCCTCTTCTTTGCTTCAGAAACCTTATGTGCATCCTAAGGCCCCTCCATGAAGTTCTTTTCTTGACTATTCTTCTTCAAGTATTCTGTTTAATTTCTGACGTGTTTGTTTTCCAGACCACTTTGGCAGTTTTTAAATTGCTTTGTGACATCTCTTACACTGCTACTTAAGATTTGTTTTTTTAAGGTTTGTTTTGATTCAGTGTAAAAAATATATTTTCATTATAGAAAAATTAACAAATGAAAGTCACTAATAACTCTACTATCTGGAGTTTTTATTGTATGCAATATTATGTACTGCTGTGCAGTTTTACATACTGCTCTTTTCCTGGTGTTCACTTAAAATTCTATTATAAATTTATAATTACCTCTGAGTAGATGTCCTAGAAGTAGAACTATTTGGATAAAATTGTGTCTTTTTAAAATGCTTCTTGATATTTTTGACTAAATTGTGTTCAGACTTACTTTACCAGAACTTTCTATTTTTGGAAGCTTTGTTTAATTGCATTTCTTTCATGACTCGTGAGATTATTTTCTATTGAAGTTTCGGGTTTTTTTTCAGTTTACATAATAAAGATAGCAACCCTCTTTATTTGTTGCAAATGGTTTTTCACAGTGTGTGGTGCACCTTTTAAATTTTCTTACGGGTTTCGATGTGAAACAAGTTTTACTCAGTGAAAGTTTTATTTTTATCCTATAATTTCTTTGTTTTGATTCTTGGAAATGTTTTCACCATCCCTAGATCAGCTATTTACTGATATTTTCTTCTCTTTTTATGGGGCTTTTTTAAAAAAATGGTTTTCAACTATTTAGCTTTTTGACCTATTAAATAAACTCAACAGGCACTGGAGGAAAGAAAAGATTGTTTTTATTTTGTACTTAATTCTTTATAAATACCTGCATTTACTTCTGGATTAGATATCTATTCTCTTGTTTAGTGATTTATTCTTGAGCCTGCCATAAACTATTTTAATTATTATAATTTTATGATTTTAGTTTCTAGTAGAGTAGTCCTCCTTTTCCATGTGTGTTATCTTACCTCCCTTGCCTTTGTGAGATGTTTGATACCTGGTGCCATGTTTTTCGAATCCTCATGTCCTTTAAAGAACTTGATAGTCTTCATGAAGTATGTATTGGTTCATTGACTGCAAGGTAGATAGTTAGCAGAGGATTTTAAAATCTGAGCATACTTTTCTTGTCACTTAATATGTTTACCCATTCAGAAGACTTAGCTGTAGAGATGGGGTGAAGGGGTAATCCTGTTACAATTACAAATACTAACATTATTGTGTTTTATTAAGTACCATTTTAGTAGTTGTGAATGTGTACAATGAAGCTAGTTTAATAAGTCTTAGAAACTAATTTTTACTAATAGTAAATATGTTTTTGTGGATAGAAAGTTATTTTTAAGATTTCAATGGGAAATTTTATTTCTGTGTATTTTTCCTAAAATAAGCTCTCTGAGTTAAAGATTTACTTATATTTGGAACAATACAATAAGTTAAAAGTTTTAAAACTTTTCCTTTTAGGTAATTTTGAATTGTTCGGCTCTTCAGAGTTTATTGCATTTGCTGAGTAGCCCAAAGGAATCTATCAAAAAGGAAGCATGTTGGACAATATCTAATATCACAGCTGGAAATAGGGCACAGATTCAGGTAATCTTACACACCTTTATTTCTTATACTCTTATTGATTGGTAAGTTTTTTTTTTTTAATTCATAGCTGTAGCAATTTGTGTACTTATGAAATTCCAGCTGTAGTTGATGGCCTACCATCACCAGGCTCACATATACCCCTTCTCAATTTCTTGATTAGGAGAAATTATGGAAACATACTTTAGGTTTTTAAGCCAATGTAGAACATGAAGAAAGCAATTTTGGGCAAACTCCTTTAGTGTTAATATGTTAAGTGGGGTTGAATAAAAGTATTCTGTCCTGATAATAGTTCCTTAAGTACAAATAAGGGAATTCTAGTAACTTCATTTGGAGTTGTGCCTTGGAATATGATGGTGACAGTGCTCCTAAAGGGAAAAGAAAAACAGCCTTGGAATGTTTTAAAGTGACAATGATATGGAAACTTGGTAACTGATTGAATTTAAAATAGATACAGAAATAAATATCCTTTGTAAACTACAGACATTTAAATGGAGACCTGATAAGGCACATGATGTGTTTGAGATGAGTAACAGACCTAAAGTAAGTTGCTGGCTATCCTGAGCTCTGAAGATTCAGTGACAAGTGAGGACTAGAAAGTTAACAGCACATCAGCAGGAATGGATGCAAGTGAGCGGGATGAGAGTAGCAAAGGAACAAAGAATCGAACTTGATAAATTGTTACATGGGGTAGAACAAGAGAGGACTATAAAAGAGAAAAGAACTCAGGGAGAAACTAGGAGATTTTTACAAATCTTATTTCCTTTTTTACTAAAATTTTTCCAATTTTTATTTTCTCTTAATTTCAGACTGTGATAGACGCCAACATCTTTCCTGCCCTTATTAGTATATTGCAAACTGCTGAGTTTCGGACAAGGAAAGAAGCTGCTTGGGCCATCACAAATGCAACTTCTGGAGGATCAGCTGAACAGATCAAGTAAGTACTAGCCAGCATCTTGTAAATTAAAGGAAAAATTATTGCTGTTTTTACATCCCTCCCTCCCCATTATGACCTAGAGTGAAAAATTGACTACACTTGAGGAATAAGGTAGAAGATGATCATATTAAATAAGAGTTTTTAATTCTGGCCTTTCGGATTATTGTTCTCAGTGTCTAATTAGACTCAAATGTGTATTTAATTTCTTACACCTTTCTCATTATTTTTGCTGAAAATAATTCTGGGATAAGAGAAATAAGGCATAGTCAAGATTTGACACAATAGGAATACTTACAGGTTAGCTTCAGCCTGCTCTGGAGCTACTTGGTGAGAAGCATCTTAGATAATCTAGGTTATTACTTGTAGAACTCAGAGCCCAACTGTAATAGCCCAGTTCTTGCTATTTCTACTTACATGTATTAATGGTAGAATGAGATCATACTTGAAATAGAGATATGTCTTAGAATAAAGTTCCATATTCAGTAGAGGCAAGTATCTTCTAAAGTACTTTGGTGTTTAGTAAGAAGAGAGAGATTTGTTGTAGTTTGAGACTTAAATGGTTTCCTTGGTAGTAATTTATGATGTTAGTCTGTAGAGAAAGCACAAATAAAGATGGGAATAAGTTCTTCAAAGGAGTATCATGCAATTAAATGTTAAATTCTGGACATCCAATGAAAGAAAATGAAAAATGGAAACTTTCTTCCTTATTGAACCCAGGGCCTGGAGCATACCCCGGCAAGGGCTCTCCACTGAACTACATCTCCCAACCCAAGGTTGCCAAAATTTTTTCCTATGTGATCATCTTTTGATGATTTTTTTTTTTTTTTTTTTTTGGTACTGAGGATTGAACTCAGGGGCACTCAACCACTGAGCCTCATCCCCAGCCCTGTTTTGTGTTTTATGTAGAGACAGGGTCTCACTGAGTTGCTTAGCACCTCGTCATTGCTGAGGATGGCTTTGAACTTGCGATTCTCCTGTCTCAGCCTCCCTGAGTGCTGGGATTACAGGCTTGCGCCACCGTGCCCGGCTCATCTCCCGCCCTTTTAAAATTCTTTTATTTTGAGACAGGATCTCCTTAAGTTGCCCATGCTGGCCTCGATCTTGCTATCCTCCTGTCTCAGCCTCCCAGGTAGCTGGGATTACTGACTAGTGTGTGCCACCATGCCCAAGTGCCTTAGCTTTCTCAATGGGGAATTCCAATGAGGGAAATATGGTTCCAAAGAATGTTAAAGCATTTGCCAGTTCCTTATAAGTGATACCAGAAAAACATAGCTACTTTTATATTGTTGCTATGTGAATTATATTTAGGCACTCAACAAATGCTTAAAATCCCTGAAATTAGGGCTGGGGTTATGGCCCAGTGGTAGAGCGCTCGCCTAGCACGCGTGAGGCACTGGGTTCGATCCTCAGCACCACATAAAAATAAAATAAAGATATTCTGTCCACCTGCAACTAAAAATAAATATTTAAAAAAAAATCCCCAAAATTAAAAAATAAAAATTAAAAATGACTCTTAACAAATTGCAGAAATTGTTTAGGTAGAGAAGAAATATTTATCTGAAAATAATAGAACTACAGATAGATCATCTATACAGATATAGCTATTTTGTTAAAGTTCATCATTGACAGGTTGTTCAGGTAAGGCTTCGAATGGTCTTCAGAAGCAGTAAATGTCTTTTTAAGGTCTTTTTCAAACTCTTAAGATTCTGGCTTAGGGTACTGTGATTTTAAGTGAGCCATCACAGATGGGAATCACCCGAACTAATTTATAATTTTCATTGCCTCTATACCAGATTCATTTTCTTAATGAAAATAATTAAACATGTACTTCTAAAATATTGCTAAAATACCATGCTGTCTTGCATTAGAAAGTACTTTGGGGGTATTTTGCTTTGTTAGAAAAGAGTAGAATCGCTACAGTCCCTTTTTAAAATTTGGCATATTTATAATAATGAAGTTAATTATCAATCTTCTAGCAGTTTCTTCTTACCCAGATGAAGTATTATCTTTAAAGATTATTACAAAAATATTAGTCCAAATTACAGAAACCAAACTGACTTTATCACTGATAAAAGAAATTTATTAAGAAATTGCAGCCGGGCGCGGTGGCTCACGCTTGTAATCCCAGCACTTAGGGAGGCTGAGACAGGAGGATCACGAGTTCAAAGCCAGCCTCAGCAACAGCGAGGTGCTAAGCAACTCAGTGAGACCCTGTCTCTACATAAAACACAAAATAGGGCTGGGGATGGGGCTCAGTGGTCGAGTGCCCCTGAGTTCAATCCCCAGTCCAAAAAAAAAAAAGAAATTGCTAGACTAGGGATATAGCTCAGTTGGTAGAGTGCTTTCCTTGCCATGCACAGAGCCCTGGGTTTAATCCCCGGCACCACAAAAGGAAAAAAAAGAAAGAAAAAGGAAAAAGAAATTGCCAAGTTGTCTTCCATACTGGTTATCTCATTTTACATTTTAACCAACAGTAAGTGAGAATTCCTGTTGCTCTCTGTGCTTGTCAGCATTAGATATTTTCACTGTTTTCAATTTTAGTCATTCCTAATAGGTATGTAGTGGTATGTTGTTTTCATTTGTTAGTTCTGTAATGTCACAATGTCACATGATAGAATATTGAAGTTTGTTTCATATCTTTTTTTTTTTTTTGATACTGGGCATTGAACTCAGGGGTACTCAACTAGTGAGTCATATCCCCAGCCCTGTTTTGTGTTTTATTTAGAGACAAGGTCTCAACAGAGTTGATTAGCGCCTTGCTGTTGCTGAGGCTGGCTTTGAACTCACAATTCTCCTGTCTCAGCCTCCCATAGTGCTGGGATTATAGGCATGCGCCACCATGCCCGGGTGTTTCATATCTTAATTTGTCATGTTTATCTTCTTTGGATAAGATGTCTACTCAGATCTTTGACCATTTCTTAATTGAGTTTCTCATTTTTCTTATTGTTGAATTTTGAGAGTTCCATGTGTATTTGGGATACCAGTCTTTTATTAAAGATGTGTTTTGCATTTATTTCCTTTCAGGCTTTTTTTTTTTTTTAATTAGAAATGGACGCAATACCTTTATTTTATTTATTTATTTTTATGTGGTGCTGAGGGTCAAACTCAGTGCCTCACTCGTGCTAGGCAAGCGCTCTACCACTGAGCCACAACCGCAGCCCTGTGGCTTATCTTTTAATTCTTGTAACATCTTTCACAGAGCAGAAAATTTTAATTTTATTACAGTCTAGATTAATCAATCTTTTTCTTTCCATGGGTTAAGCTTTTCCATTTTCCCATGGGTTAAATTTTTCCATTTTGACAACCCAAGGTTGCCAAAATTTTTCCCTATGTGATCATCTTTTTCCTTTTACTTTTTTTTGGGGCGTGCTGGGAATTGTCAGTCCTCCAACTTTGTTCTTCAGTATTGTGTTAGCTATTCTGTTCTTTTGCTTTTCCATATAAACTTTAGAATCACTTTCTTGGTCTTTATAAAATATCTTACTAAAAAAATTTTTTTAAAATTTTTTTGTAGATGGACACAATGTCTTTATTTTATTGCTCTGTTATGTGGTGCTGAAGATCGAACCCAGGGCCTCACGCATGCGAGGCAAGCGCTCTACCGCTGAGCCACAATCCCAGCCTCTCTTACCAAAATTTTGATTGGGATTATCACATTGAATCTATAGATCAAGTTGGCAAGAAGTGACATCTTAACATATACATGATCATGATCATGGAGCATTTCTTCATTTATTTAGATCTTAAAATTTTGAAGTTTTCCTCATATAGACGCTATACATTTTTGTCAGATTTATAGTTCTTTAATGCTACTATAAATAATATTGTTTTAAATTTCAAATTTCAGTTGTTCATTAATAGCATGTAGGAAAGCAAAGTTTATTAAACTTGTGCTATGCAACCTTACAAGAACTGCTTGTGTTAATATGGGGGGTTTTTGGTCATATCTTTGGGATTTTCTGCATAGATACTGATATCATCTGGAAACAGATAACTTCTTCCTTCTTAGTCTGTTAACTTTTTCTTCTTTTTTCCCTCTCACTCCCACCCCTTCAAATAAGTGCATTAGCTAGACTTCTAATGCAGTGTTGAGTAGCAGTAGTGAGGGAGTACGTCCTTGCCATGTTCTCAGTCTTTCCCATCATTAAGTATGGTGTTACCTGTACAGTTTTTGTTGAGGTTCTTTATCAAGTTAACAGATTTTCCTCTATTCTTATTTTGCTGAATCTTTCACATTTTAATTATGAATGAGTATTAGATTTTTGTTAATTTTTTTGCATCTGTTGAAATGATCATATGTTGATGTGATGTGATTACCCTCCCCCCCTTTTTTTAAAATGTTGTCAACCTTGCATACCTGGAAAGAAATCCCATTTAATGTTTAATTCTTTTTGCATATTGCAAAATTTTATCTAGTAATACTTTGTTGAAGATTTTTGCATCTGTGACCTTAATAGAGATTAATTTGTAATTTTCCTTGTACTGTCTGTTTAGTTTATTAGGGAGATAATTTATTAAGAAAGTGAGTTAAAGTGTTCCTCTGCTTCTGATATCTGGAAGAGATCACAGAATAGTAGTATCATTTTGTCATTAAGTATTTGGTAGAATTCACCAGTGAAACCATCTCATGGTAGCGCTGTTTTGGAGGATTAATTATTGATTCAATTTCTTTTAATACATATTTACCCATTTCTCCTTGTGTGAGTTTTGATAGTCTCTTTCAAGAAATTGGTCCATTTCATCATCAAAGCTATCAAATTTGTGGGCATAGTTAGTTGTATTATTTCTTTATTCTGTTAATGTCCATGGCATCAGCAGTAATCCTCTTTATTTTATGATATTAGTAATTTTGTCACCATCATCATCATCTTCCTTTTGGGTTTTTGCTTTACCTGAGTAGAGATTGATTTTTATGTATTTTTGAAATTGAAAAAAATAAAGCAGTGTGACAAAGTAGAAAGTAGTAGAGTACACTAGTAGTAAGTTCCCAAATGACACTATTCACATCCACAGAATGCACCTGGATTCATTATTTCTTCCTTTCCATACATAACTCGGAGACCAGAATGATACAAAAATGACATTAACATATGCCATGACTGACTTTTTTGTGTGTGTCTTGGTTCCATTACAATTAATCCTGATTGCCTGTTGAATTCTGCCTGAATTAAAGGAAGTATCGATACTAGCTCAAGAGTCCTCCTTACATTTGTTTTATTCTTCTTATAGTCTTCTCACGACTTAGTAAAATTCTAATCACATTTGAATTATTTGGCCTCCTAGGTTTATGCTGGCTTTTACAACCAACAGTGTGTCTGGGAAGTGTGCCTTCCTATAGAAACAAAAGGACGCCAATCTATCAAAACTATGCTATTTTCATGAGTTGCTTTTATTCAAGGTGGGAAAGAATTTCTATTTCTTGCAGTCCAAAAATTATGAAGAGAAAAATTGGAGAACTAGTTCCAGTTAATTTTTTTAATAGCTTTTTTGGTGATGAAGTGTGTAATTGGGTACCTGTTTTTATTTCTACAGTGAGTTTGAGGATGATTCATCAGTTTCATAACAGATTTTTTTACAAATTCAAAAATTTTGTTTTGACTGAATTGTTCTTGTATTAATTTAGGTACCTAGTAGAACTGGGTTGTATCAAGCCGCTCTGTGATCTCCTCACTGTCATGGACTCTAAGATTGTACAGGTTGCCCTTAATGGCTTGGAAAATATCCTGAGACTTGGAGAACAAGAAGCCAAGAGGAATGGCACTGGCATTAACCCTTACTGTGCTTTGATTGAAGAAGCTTATGGTAAGATATTTGGAAGAATGTTGTGGCCAAGAATTAATTAGATCATAGATGTGGTCCAGTAGAGACATTAATACTGCTAGATACTAGAGGATGTGTTGACTGTTAAGGAAATTGCTACTTTTGCAGACTTGATATTGCTTACATATGTATTTAAGAAGTCAGTTTATAATACTAGCATTTATTTATTCATTCATTCATTCATTCATTTATTTATTTTTGGTACTGGGGATTGAACTCAGGGGTACTCGACCACTGTGCCACATCCCCAGCCCTATTTTGTGTTTTATGTAGAAACAGGGTCTCACTGAGTTGCTTAGCCCTCGCCATTGCTGAGGCTGGCTTTGAACTAGGGATTCTCCTGTCTCAGCCTCCCTAAGTGCTGGGATTACAGGCTTGAGCCACCGCGCCTGGCTTAATATTAGCTTTTAGATATAATCTTAGCAGTTATTTCAGTGCTATTATAAAACATAAGTAGAGAATCTTCCTTTATATCAAGAAGACATGGCAAAATATAGCTTATTGGAAATTCTAATAAAGATTTTCCTTTATTCTTTGTTCTAGGTTTGGATAAAATTGAGTTCTTACAGAGTCATGAAAACCAGGAGATCTACCAGAAGGCCTTTGATCTTATTGAGCATTACTTTGGGACCGAAGATGAGGACAGCAGCATTGCTCCCCAGGTTGACCTTAGCCAGCAGCAGTACATCTTCCAGCAGTGTGAGGCTCCTATGGAAGGTTTCCAGCTTTGAAGCAATACTCTGCTTTCATGTTCCTGTGTCAGACCAGGCTTCCCAGTCGAGTCCTCTTGTGGAGCCCACAGTCCTCATGGAGCTAACTTCTCAAATGTTTTCCATAATACTGTTTGCGCTCATTTGCTTGCCTTGCGCACCTGCTCTCTTACACACATCTGGAAAACCTCTGGCTCTCTGTGGTGGAATACCCTTGTAATGAAAGGGTAACCAGAGCGGCCCACTCTTATGGAAAAATCCCTAGGCTTTGGAGATCCGCATTTATATTAGAGTCATGGGAATATATGCATATTAATGTGGCTCCCTTTTTTGTGGGGGAGAAAAGAGGACTCTTCCTCATTCCCTTTAAAGTGGGAAAAAAATACTGACATTAAAAGATAAAACTAAACCTTTATCTTGAATTTCACACAACTACTTGTGACAAGGGAGATGTTTAGACCTGTTGTGTGTACTTCAGAGTACTTTTCATGAGTTCTTCCACAGTGAACCCTTGGATTACCTTGAGGCTTTTTCTAGCCAAATTTGCATTAATCCTTACTGAGATTGGATGGTTTTCTTTCCTCTATTGGCGCCATTCTTCAGATATCAAAGTTAAACCATCCATTCCCTTACCTTCAGCCTTCAGTGAATGCTTTCTAGTTGTCAGGAATGCTGAAGAGTTAACACTTTGACTCTTAAATGTGATACTGGTTTGCAGATTCCCTTAAAGCAGAAAAAAGAGGAGCACATAATAATATGTATGGCTTTTGCTTCTCTTTGGTCTTATGTGACTTAGGATTTGGAAGTGGTTCATTTCTAATGCTGGTATGAAGATTTAGAGTCCTTAGTAATCAAAAAACATATCC
The DNA here is from genome assembly GCA_004024805.1 of Geosciurus inauris. Classification (NCBI taxonomy): domain Eukaryota; kingdom Metazoa; phylum Chordata; class Mammalia; order Rodentia; family Sciuridae; genus Geosciurus; species Geosciurus inauris. Next base: position 131,963 of record PVHX01001357.1, on the reverse strand, counting down.
TTTAATTCAGTTAAAAAATAAGAAAAAAAAAAAAGGACTCAAACCCTCCAATTTTCTTAGACTCAACCCATATGACTAGAGGCTGTGTTTCTGCATTACAACAAATATTTCAGGCTTTGTGGTCCTGATCAAGGTCCTCAGTAAATTGGAGTTCACCTTAGGTGCTTTTCCCTTCTGTGACTGGCAGATAACACATACTTTTAAAGCATACTTAAGGATTTTTTTTTTTTCCTTAGTCAAGTGCAGGTTGATTCTGATATATTCCTGCTGCATATATGATCCCTGTAATGTAGCATTCTTAAGAAAAAAAAAACCATCTTCTCAACATGATCTGCTTAACCCAAATAAGGGCAGTGATCTTTTTCTAATAACCTCATTGTTCCCTAATAATTTTATTTCATCTACTAGTACCTACTCCCCCCACCCCTCAAATAAAAATGGTGTCCACCTTCTGGCTCATTTAATGATGACTGCAATCTGTACCTGCAAATGGCGCTTCCAGTACTGTGTTCACTGATCCACATTTGTGCTTGGACTGGAATGAAAAAATAAGTTTAATTGCCAAGATAACTGCAACTGAGTTCAATACGACTTCTCGGTGCTAGTTGGCCATCTTGACTCAATGTTGGGATACACTATCAGAGAAGATTTTTTGATGATGATTCTGTTCAAAATGAATTCTGAAGGAAAAGATGCTGACTTCTGTTTCAGAGCATACCCTTTTAAACCTCTTTAGACTTACCCTCTTCTAGAATTCATAACCCCAAAGTGTAAAAACTATCTGGAAGTTGCCCCTGACAAGCTATTATACATCTCTGATAAATCCTGCTGAATGTAGGAGATTTTCAGAGCTTTCATACCTCATCATGATGTTATTTAAGCAGCCAACTTATGTGACCTGATTTAAACTTTCAAAAAGCCCACTTCATTCAAACTAGAAAGATTCAAAGACAAAGGACATTTATCAGCCAAGAGTGACGCATTCTTCGCCTCTAGTCTGTAGTTGTGTCTGTGCTCTGAGATGGATACGTCTGATGTCTATTGTTATTGATGGAGCAGCCACAGCAAAACTAGTCAACTCCCATCTATACTGTTACTTTTTCTAGTGCTGCTTTGTGCTGAGAGAACATTTTAGTTTACTGCACTTGACTTGTAAAAGACTTTGATTCTTTGTAATTTTAGAGATAAATTAGGTGGTTAATTTAAAGAAGAACTTTCAATGTTGCCTTTACATCACATTAAAATATAACTTCTTTCAGAAGGATAATAGAAGCACTGATTGATAGTAAAATTCTCGTTTTTAGCTTTGATTTTTTTTTTTTTGTGGCTGAGTTTTTTTTTAAATTGTAAATTACTGATAACATGTCATTTCTATAGGATGTTTTAAATTATGTATCTTCTATTGATATTAGTTAATTTTTTTCATTTTATAAACCAGTTTGAATGGAAAAGAATATAAAGCACACCAAGTGTATTGCCACATTAGTAAGAGTAGTGTACGGTGGGAATTTTTGCTAAAAATTGCAGGTGTCTCAATGAATGAATTAAAAAAAAAGAGTCCATTTAACTGATGTGATCTGTTTTGTTTAAAACAGAAGAATTTATCTTGCTTCTGGTCCTAAAAGTTCATGAACCTTAAGATCTGAACTAAGCCTTTATTTTTTTGAGTATGAAAATTGAAATTGACACAAGTCACGGCATAATTCATGTGTGCTGGTACTTATTGATAAAGCAGCCTTTTTGGTAATAGAAATGGCATTTTAAGGGGTAATTGTAAATCCTATTTTATTTCTCTGGAAGATTCTATTTAGTTTGATTTATTGAATATTTTTATCACAAAGATGTGTTACGCATTACAGAAGTATATGAATTTTAACAAAAGAAAATTATTGTAGTTTTATATGCTGATGGAGGAAAGTGGCTGTGTTTTTCCTCCCCCACTCCTCCACTTCCTCCAAACTTTGAAAGTATATTCTTTGTAATGAGAACTTTGGTGGGGTAGGAAAGTTTTCAGAGAATTTGGGGTGTAAAAGCACTTGATATCTGAAGGACCAGCAGATAGATAATGGTTGAATGGAGCAATACCAGGGAAGGTAAAGCTGGTGAATATAAAGAAAAGATTGAGGAGACAGGATTCTCAGTGGAATACTTTATGTTATTACTAACTCATCAAAATCCTTTTTAGTTATTGCCTATGTCAGTAGTACTGCTTTTGAAAACTGTTGCCCTAGGATTGTTTCTTCATATAACCTGATAAAACTGATGTGACTCTGGGGTGTTTTCAGCCTTATTGTTAGAGGAAAAATTAGAAATTTTCCCATAATAAATCTGAATTATTCCAGGTTGCTGCTGATTTTGCCTAAGGAAAAAATATGTAAGTATATTTCATCAACCAGACTTGGCAACTAAATCTTGTCTTGTCAGTGACTACCTACAGGCAATTTTACATTTATTTCTCTAGTGCAAAATAAACATTTCAGCTGTTTGATCCCCCAACTTGGGGCATTATAAAAATATTTTTTTAGGGTAAAGATTTCTTTCCCACTTATTACTTCAGTGAAAATTGTCTTATCAATAGGCAGGTTACTATAGTTGTTCAGGGGTTGAAGCTTTTTATGTAAATTTGAAATTGTTAATGTATTGGGATGCCATTCACTAAAGAAGAGGTTCACTTTTAGAAAGAGGTATTGTTTGCTTTCAACTTACATTATATGCTACCTCCGGCATTCCAGATTTGCTCATTTGTAGAGATGTGTGTGCTTATATATGAAACTCTCAAATTTAAATATTTTGACATCCTAAATAGGATATTTTAAATATTTTGACATCCTAAATAGGACTATTTCCTTCTGTTAGGTGAACAGATTAAGTATATATCTGCCCAGTTCGGGAAATTTTGGGGTTACCTTTTCCTATCAAAAAAAGTTAATTTTTAAAGAAGTAATTGAAAGCCAGTTGTGACAAGTACAGTAAGTAGGCTGTAATATGAAAAATATACCATAACATGCTTTATTGTCAGGAAAAGGACAGGTTGGAAGAATGGGTACCTGGGCATCAGAATATCTGGTAAAGTAAAAAAAATTATATGTGGATTAAAAGTATCAAATTGTGTTAGATATAAAATACATCTGGAAGCTTGAGGTGAGCAAAGGCTATCTAGATGAAGTTCCATTCTGTTTTTAATTAAGTGTACGTGAAGAAGTCTCTTGTTTTTCTGAAGGTCAAGGTAAAGGCACTTTGTCTTTATCTGAGCATCTGTTATGTTATGGCTAAGGACTTTCCCTTTTTCTTAATCCTCCAACTGCTTTTTGAGAGGGATAATTATCATTATATTATAAATGACAAAATAAGACACTATAGGAAATTACTTTGCTCCATGGTTACAAACTTTAGATACTGGCTGTCCAAGGGAGGAGAGAAGACCTGCCAAGTTCTATCTTAAAGAAAGCAATGGTTCTGATGTTCTGTGTCCAGGAACTCCACAGCTAGACTTTCAGCAGCCACTGATTGGCAAGCCTGTTTCGTAGGACCATTCTTCCTGATTTTCTCATCATTGGTTCTCTGGCTCCCTTAAGAACAACTCCATCAGGTGTAAGTTGCTTTTAGTTTACATAGTCTTGTGTTCTAGGCCTTCTAGGCCCTCTCAACCTAAACATCTTTTCCCTTTTGTGGTGCTAAAACTATATATCCAGACAAACACAACAGATTTGTTTTAAAGGGGGGCTGGGCAGCCAGATGTGCCACACACCTGGAATCACAGCAGCTCAGGAGGCTGCGGCAGTAGTATCGCAAATTCAAAGCCAACCTCAGCAACTTGGTGAGATATCGTCTCAAAATAAAAAGGGGCTGTGGATGTGGCCCAGTGGTAAGTGCCCTTGGGTTCAATCCCTGGTACCAAAAAAAAAAAAGCAAATGATTGATTTTGAGTTTAGTAACATAATAGATTTTCTGTTCAAATGCAATAGAAGGAAGGTATTAACAGAAAAGGAAAAGTTTTGTAATGAAGAATTACTCCCTGAAGCGGTGCCAGGGATGTGAACTTAATACGGTACCCTTCCTAAAAGAGTATCATCCCACAGGGGTCTTGTTTTACTGTATTTTTTGTTCAGTATTTCTGTTTACCTCATTTTGGCCACTCCATGACCTTTTTCAAAGTGTTCTAACACTGTTTTTGGAAGGGCTCTAATGATTTTTTGTACTTCAGTGCAGTCTGTCAGACCATGGGTGAGTGCCTTGCACATAGTAGAACATCAATAAATAAATGACTGGTGGTGTAGCTCAGTGGTAGAGCACTTGCCTAGCGTGTGTGAGGCCCTGGGTTCGATTCTCAGCACCACATATAAATAAACAAATATGCATCTTTGTGATGTTAGTAAAGGGTACTTGAATCCAAAAGAAAATTGAAAGGAACTAGGATTAACAACTATTAAAGCAAGTGTCTCAACGTCTTAAGTGTTTTAAATGTAGTTACTTTTCAGAAAACATAATATGACCTGAAGTTAAAGAAACATGTCATAGCAGGTCTGTTATTTTAAACAACACAACTGAGAAAAGTTGATGGGTACATTCTGCAGGTTAACTAATACATAATCAACCCATGTGTCTTATGCCAAAAATACTTCATCAATCTAATCTCACATTTTAAAGTTAAGGAAAAGCCTGCCAGATATATACAGCTGGTGTGGACGTTGGTGACTGCTTTGGACTGTTAAACAGGAATTTTTCATTTTTATATTTTGTATCTGTTGCATGAGATTATTTTCTTTATCCTTTTCTCCAGTTAGGGGACAGATGAGTAAAAACAAAAAGATGGTATATTTATTCATTCCATGACTGCTTGTTTCTTTGGAGATGCCACAGAAAAGTTTTTTTTTTTTCCTAAACAAAAATTTAAAGCAAAACAAGCCTCAGTCTCTCCAGACTGTTGTTTTCTTATGGTACAAAATTGCTGGTTTTACAGATTTGCTGGAGCCAGGTTGGGTGATTCTTGTCTCTCTTTCACTTGCATTTTGGAAAAGTAACTTTTCTCTAATTTTAAATCACTCTATGTGGCCATTTCTGTGATCCTGAATGTTTTTGCAAAAAATAAAATTAACACTCTTTTATCCATATCCACTTAACCTGAGGAAACCAGCAGAGGGCAGTAGAGGGTTCATAAGAATCACTACCTTGGGACTGGTGGTATTGCTCAGTGGTAGAGCACTTGCCTAGCATGTGTGTGGCCCTGGGTTCAATTCTTAGCACCACATATAAATAAATAAAAGTCCATCAACAACTAAAAAAAAATTTTAAAGAATTCACTACCTTATCTACCATTTGGGTTTAAAATTATTAAGATAAAGTGATGGGTACAGAGAAAATGAAAACCCAGAAGACCGTAGTGGTGGGAAAAGAATAGTACAGGATTTGAAAGAAACCTGGGCAGGCTGGGGTGTAAATTACCATATAAAGAGAGTGGAATTTTCCAAGATTTAAGTTAATGATTATGAGAAGAGTCTGCTGGTGAAGTCAGCAGTGACTGTACGTACTGGTTTACTGGGGACAGCTCCAGTTTAAATTAGTGGATTATTTTACCATGTTATTTAAGTGTCCCCCATTTATGGCAAAAATATCTATTTAAAATATTTGCAGAATTTGCTGAGGGACAAGGGGAACAAACCTTTCAGCTATAGAAGAGAGACTTTAAACTGTGAAGTTTTATGGGAAACTTAGGTTGACCACCTTAGTCTAAATTTCAGATCACCTGTCTGGTGAGAATTAAGGGAAACAAAAATATATTAAAAGGAGGATAACCATGTGAGGGATGCTGCTTGGAAGTTCCCATGCCAGTCCTAAAAAGTTTGGGTCCTGCCACTTTAGATAAACCTGTGTCAGTCAGTATTCCTTGCTTCTCCACGCTGTAGCCTTCAATGCCCCCACTTGAAGCAATTCAAACTGAAATCCTTAGTCTTACTTCATAGACTACATACATTAGGACTACTTGTTAATATTAGAAAATGATTATTGAAGAAGTTAACCCAAATCATAACTGTATTCTTGATTTTCTTTACACAGGTTCATGATGGCTGTAAAAAATCAAAATTCCAGATATCAAAAGTGGGTTTTAGTTTTGTCAGATTTTGGAGAAAATTCTTTTTTGTGGTTGGTTGATTTTTGTGCCAGGCATTTAACCCAGGGCGATTTACCACTGAGCTACATCCCCAGCCGTGTGTGTGTGTGTGTGTGTGTGTGTGTGTGTGTGTGTGTGTGTGATAGAGAGAGAGAGAGAGAGAGAGATCAGATTTGAATTTGTAATTCTGTTGCTGGGATTACAGGCCTGAGACAGCATGCTCACTAATTTTCTTAATACTCTTAACACATTCTTAATTCTGCCCCCCTCCCTCATGTTTGTGGTTATCTATAGCGGACTAAATATATACCAGCACCAATACCCCATTCTACCCTTTGTCATGTTTGTTTAGTAGTTTCCCTAGTACATAAACAGTGATTGGAAAAATGACAGATTTTCTTAAACAAATCCTAATTTTTTCTTTAAGCTGCTTTTAAATTGACCTTTTAATGAGCTAATAATGGAAATAGTTGCTGGGTTTGGTGGTCCACACCTTCAAACCCAGTGACTTGAGGCTGAGCAGGAGTAGCACAAGTTGGAGGCCAGCTTCAGCAACTTAACTGAGACTCTTATCTCCAAAAAGGGTGGGGACTGTTTTTGGAGAGGTTGCTCAGTGTTTAAGTGTCCTGGGTTCCATCCCCAGTACCACAAATAAATTAATTTTCTACACACACATATTTTTGTTACAGGGAATTGAACTCAGCGGTACTCAACCACTGAGCCACATCCCCAGCCCTATTTTGTGTTTTTTATTTAGAGACAGGGTCTCACTAAGTTGCTTAGCGCCTCGCCGTTGCTGAAGCTGGCTTTGAACTCGAAATTCTCCGGTCTCAGCCTCCCTAAGTGCTGGGATTACAGGCCTGCGCCATCGTTCCCGGCTTAATAAATTTTAGTGAGGTTTTTACTATAGTTTATGAATTACAGGTGAGCTAGGTATGCCTGTTGTGCCTTATAAAGGTAAAACTTTCAAATATCTAATAAGTACACAATAGGAGACCGTTTGTTTCCAAATGAGTTTTAATTCTAGACCGAGAAGGGTATTTGTCTTCTGCAAGCTTGGCTACCAGGAAAACCCTTTAGAACAAGGGTTTTCCCCTTTAGAACACCACCTACCTCACTCTGGACTGGGTCTCGAACCCAGGGGCTCGGTACCACTGAACTACATCCTCAGTCGTCCTTATTTTTTGGGGACAGGCTGTCGCTAAATTGCCGGGGCTGGTCTCCAAATTGTGATCCTCCTGTGTCATCCTCTGGAGTAGCTGGGCATATGCAACTATGTTTTGTTCCTTTTCCTTCTTTTTTTTTTTTTTTTTTAAATGTTTATTTTTTAATTGTAGGTGACAGAATATCTTTATTTTATTTTTATGTGGTGCTGAGGATCGAACCCAGTGCCTTATGCGTGCTAGGCGAGCACGCTACCACTGCGCCACAATCCCAGCCCCCCTTTACCTTCTAATTGAGCAATTACTGGGGTGGAGAAACTATAGTTTACAGTTTCTTTGTAAACTTTAAAAGAGTAACAACTAGTTTACACACTTTCATGGCCATTATTTCTTAAAACTATGGGAAGCTCTCTAAAGCCTATTTAAGAATAATCTTACCATTTCTTATCCCATTCCACCAACCTCTTCCCTTCTCTGAATCACCTTTGAAGAAATAGGAACTCTTGGGCCAAAAGTGCTTACATAACGTTTGCTGGGTTCCGTCAGTATACCAGTGACTTGTAGACCTGTAACACATGTACTTTATCCTTCTCTAAAGGTTTATAGGGAAAACTTTTGAACCAGAAATCTCAAGATCTGGGCATTCTGCTCCATTCCATTAGCCACAATGATCAAGTAGGCTGTAATGTCACCGGGTTTAACATCACAACAGGAGCAAAATCAAAGCAATCTGTAGCGAAGGCGCTTACACCGAGTCATTGGCGAAGGGGTGGGTCAAAGCTTGACGCATTTCAGAAATGTGTCTAGTTTGGTCAATTTAGGAAACAAAGGTAGGCCTAAGCCTTTGGCTAGGGGGCATCAAATTCATCACTTCTCTTGTGAGTTTCCAAAAAGAAGTGCATATTTGAAAAAAAGATCCACTGAATCCCAAACCCGCAAATTAGATCTGGGAAATATTTCGTTCGTCTTCCCACTCCTCCAACAAAACACTTGGATTTGCAGGGCGCGAGCGAACGACCGGAAGTTAACATGGCGCCCCTGACGCAGGCGCAGGCAGGCATCTCCCATTGGTCACCTTGACTCCGACGTGGGGGAAGTGGGAGCGAATCCCTTTGCCCCTGTTTTTGGCTTCCCCTCCCACTGTTGTTAGAGTGACGCTGCGGAGAGGTGCTGTGTGTTGGTATTGCGCAAGGAACCGTGGTATCCCGGGCCTGTGGTTCCGGTGACTACGTAGGTTTTGGCTTATGAAATCTTCTGTTTGAAGCAGTGGTTCGTTCTTCCTCAAGTACTTAGGGTCTGGGACTGGTGGGTGGTCAGTGCGCTCACACCTTCGCAGCTGGGGGAGGAGCGGCGTGGACTGCTTTCGGCGCAACCCCTTCCGTTGCCGCGGCTTTGGACTGGTGCGTTCCTCAACCACCCAGTTCTAGTACCCGGCCTGCCGACAGCGCCAGGACCCTTTTGATAATATTCGCAAGTGTTTGACAAAGAAAACTGAAGAAGAAGCTGTGCTGCTGATTTCAGTATAGTTTAAATATAATTCAGAAATGGTATTAATTAAAACCGTGTACTCTTTGATTACGACGTTATTTTTAATGCATGGGTTAGGGCCGGACGTCTAATCAACCTGTCTTGGGACTTGCGAGCCATGGCGACAAGGGAGCCAGGAGAAGCCGTAGCACAGTCCACCCTTCCCTCTTCAGCCAGTCACAGCAAGGAAGCATCTGAAAAACCGAACTATGTTCACAAACTTACTCTCGTGGGGCATACGGCAGCAGTATCATCAGTTAAGTTTAGTCCTAATGGAGAATGGTTAGCAAGTTCTTCTGCTGATAAACTAATTATAATTTGGGGAGCATATGATGGAAAATATGAGAAAACACTGTATGGTCACAATCTGGAAATATCAGATGTTGCCTGGTCTTCAGATTCCAGTCTTCTTGTTTCTGCCTCAGATGATAAAACTTTGAAGATATGGGATGTGAGGTCTGGAAAATGTTTAAAAACACTGAAGGGACACAGTAATTATGTCTTTTGCTGTAATTTCAACCCACCGTCCAACCTCATCATTTCAGGATCTTTTGATGAAAGTGTGAAAATATGGGAGGTGAAAACAGGAAAGTGCCTCAAGACTTTGTTGGCTCACTCTGACCCAATTTCTGCTGTTCATTTTAGTTGTAATGGGTCCTTGATAGTATCAGGTAGTTACGATGGTCTCTGTAGAATCTGGGATGCTGCCTCAGGTCAGTGTTTAAAAACACTTGTTGATGATGATAACCCTCCTGTATCTTTTGTAAAATTTTCTCCAAATGGTAAATATATTCTCACTGCAACTTTGGACAATACTCTTAAACTGTGGGATTATAGCAGAGGCAGATGCTTGAAGACATACACTGGTCATAAGAATGAGAAATACTGCATATTTGCCAGTTTTTCAGTTACTGGTGGAAAGTGGATTGTGTCTGGTTCAGAGGATAACCTGGTTTACATTTGGAACCTTCAAACTAAAGAGATTGTACAGAAATTACAAGGTCATACAGATGTCGTGATCTCAGCAGCTTGTCATCCTACAGAAAACATCATTGCATCAGCAGCATTAGAAAATGACAAAACAATTAAACTGTGGATGAGTAACTATTAAAGCCAAGTTAGCAAAAAACTTATTTGAAAGATGGTTTTTCTAACTGGTATGATTTTGTATTTCTTTTAAAAAATTACTTTCAATTATAAGATTTAGGGATTTATAATCTAAGTATACAAAATGAGATAGTTGTAGAAGCAAGTCTAGAAACTACCTGGGGCTTCTGACTCCTAATCTTGATGCCTGTTAGGAATCTCAGATATATTTGTCCCTGTGCAGATTTCCATTCAGTTCCCCTTAGTAACTATTGTAGAGGGTTGGTTTACTTGGGAAATATTTTGAAGTAACGTTGATAAGACAGGATGACTATTTGAGGCGGGCAAGAAATTTTGCAGTTTCTGACTTGGGAGATCAAATGAACAAGAGCATAAGGCTAAGGTGGTAATGAGATGATTGCAGATATGCGTCACATGCCTCCTGCAGTTTTAGTGATCATCTTATATGATGGGACATGAAACAGTACATAGATTTATGTCAGTCAGTTGGGGAAATGAAGTCCTGAATAGGTTTGATCTAAGAGTCTAAACTTGATTAAAGGACCTCTATCTCATTAGATTGTGCCATCTTGTAATGGCAGTGTATACTACATTGAATGGTGAGACTACTCTCCTTCAGGATGTTACCTATTAACTCCTATATACTTCAGAGTCATTGTATAGAAGTCAGTTCTTGTGCCATCGCTGCCTGCCTCCCTCCAACTTCAGTGGACAGCTGAATTAGATTTGCTTGCGTCTTTCTATGGTTCCTAACATAAAACTCAAAATACAATATTTACTAATGTGTCATAGTGTTTTCATGGGCCATGGTTCCAGCAGATAATCCTGATCCCACAGAGCTCATTATTCACCTTTGCATTGTTTGATAAATGACAGTGAATATAATACCACAGCTTCCTTTATTCCTTGCCTGCTTTCAAAAGGTTTTAGTAATAAATTCCCAAAACTATCATTATTAAAAAGTATCTAACCCTAGCCTCACATATTAACTTTATTCACACAGAGTTTACAGGGAATATAAGGTAAAAATATAAAGTAGAAAATGGTTTCTACCATGGAGACATGATAAACATACAAAAAAATTCTAGACATTCAGCAAAAATTAGTACAATGGTAATTTTAACTGAAAGCAACAAGAGCAAAACTCTTATTTTATAGCACATGTCAGTGCTCATTAAATTGTATTTGACAAATTGAGGAAAATATTATAGTGACTAGTATTGTAGATTGCTAAGAGCTTTCTAAAGAATAAGAGTTACTAGTCAGGTATTAGTACTAAGAGTTTGGTATATAAGGACATTGGAAAAAGTAGTTTTAGAGGCAGGTCTGAAATTGTGGCTAAGAAATTTATGTTTAACCCATAGAGAGGTAGTTATGTTATAAAATAATAAAGAATAACTGAGAAATGATTGTAAATTCTTCATGCATGGTAATAATTATGAGCCATTAGTTTAATGAGACATTTTTATTAAAATAAACCTACAAGAATTACACTTAAATGCTCTCCAACAGTTAAAAATGGTTTCTACGAAGAAAGGTTAACTATTTTTAAAAGAAGTACTACATTAAAATCTACCTGAATTTAAAACATTGGCTCAGGGGTTCCAAAATAATCAAGAAAAACGTATCTCTCAAAATGTATGAGAAACAACGCTTTTTGATAATAACTTTGCTAAATGATATCTAAAAGGAAGCTAAGGTCAAATGACTGTAGAATAAAGCATATAAGTAGCCATCATTAACATCATTAGCTTAAGAAGCTATAATGTGTTAGATTTTATTGTTAAACAGAGTTCCCAAACAGCTGTATATATTACTTTTTGATTTCTATTATAACTGAGGAGAACTAGCATGTTGAGATGACTATAATGACTTGTCATCCATTAATACTAATGAGGCATGTGAGAATAAATGAAGTGGTTATAACAGAAACCATCATCCATATCTAAGTGAGACAACTTGGCATCCCAAAGTCAAAATGAAATGAGATGTATGCTAGGTGTACATGCTCATCTTTCAACATTAATAAGAACATGAGATTTTCATAAGGAATATAGTTTCTCAGGCAGCAGGAAAGGGAACAATTGGGAACCATCATCCATCGAGCTAGGAGGTGACTATTCTGGCCCCCAGAAAATCCATGATGCTAGAATTTCTAAGTCCCCAAAACTCCTGGCCAGACCACTCTCGATCACCTTGCCCAGGATATTTTCAAATAATGTTTTCCAAAGCAACTCCATCTGCCACATGCCCAAAGACATAGTTGAGGTCTGCTGCGTTTCAGGGCTCTCTCAGGAGCCAGCCTCCCCAAAAGCACCATGGTATTGTACTCACCTGGGCAATGTAGTCAGCTGGCCTTCCTTACCCTTCAGAAATAAGTACCAGAGAGAAAAATACAGAACTAGAAGCTATTTTGGCCTCTGGAGAGAAGTCACTTTGGTAATGGGAACAAAAGTAAGGTAGATACCTGATTCCCTCTAACAGAGTTAATATTAAAGTTGAAATAAGTTCTCTCATTTTTCAAGTTTCTCCAAAAAGCTGGGAGACTGCATTTTACTTGTATTAAAGCCATAAAACATAAGACAAGTCTTTAAAAAAATTTATTTGTACATCTACAGCAGAAAATAGGGAAACAGTATAAGTCTGTGCAAAACATATAGTGATGAAGTTGAGCCTCACCATATCCTTTTAAATACAGGTTTGTTGCAACATTATTCCTGGATTTTCAAAATCCAGCCAGGACGGATACTTCTCTGCTACTCTGTTTTAGCCTTCATGGCTGCTTCCTCTCTCAGACGAGCTTTCTTCTCTAAGTTCAAGCTTGTTAAAGACTCATTTCTTTTGGCAGCCTAAAATGAAATAAATTTGAACAGGTGATTATGCCAGGTTGAAGAGAATGTCATTACTTTGCACTGAGGATAACAGGGTCTTCCACATGCCTTCTACATCCTCTGGTGCTCTGGATTACAGTAGCCTACCCAAGCACAAGATTAGTGTACACCTCTCCCTTTCTGGCCTCTTTCTGTAAATTTGCAGCTTCTTTTCCTTATACCTTTCATTCCCTTGTTTTCCCCTTTTTCCTCCCTTCCTCTCCCCTTCTCTTTGGTATTAAATACCTTCTCATTTCCATTTGCATACTTTCATATACTTCTAGCTCCTTACTGAAGCTTGCTTACATAAACAGATCAGTTTCAAAGTCTGTATACCAAATAAATGAAACTAACCATCCATATAAGCTGGTGTTATATCTGTGTTATATCTACTTGTAAAGAATTGGGTATGGGGAACAGGAGAATGGGAACAGGAAGTTGATGGTAAAGACAAAACAGAGTAGTTAATTTCAATCTTTTAAATCATATTAAATTAAAAAGTCCTCCATTCCAGTACCATTTAACAACTTTGTGGAAATGGAAATTCAATGAAAGATAAATGTTACAATTTTATGGTATAGAACATGAGAGGAACTCTCTAAAGTACATAACATATATGCTTGGATGATGCTAAAAGAAATCCCAGGAGAATAATTTGCTTCTGCAGTAAACAAACTCAGCAAGTTTAAACAAATATACAAAAGCAATGCAGATTTCTGAGAATTCTGAAGACCTGCATGTCCTGTTCAGAAGCTTCTGAAGGTTTTAATCTGAGAACTATGCGTGAGAGGTCAAAGATGGAAACAGAGGAAAAACTGAAGAAAGACAGCGTCTGTTTTCAAGAGAACTTGGCCTAGGTCAGCACTCTTGCCCCTTTGTGCTCCTGTGAGGTCAGCCTAAAATGGCTAGTACTTTCATGTAACTGTAAGACACTAAAGAGAACCAAAAGAGCCGGGCGCAGTGGCTCAAGCCTGTAATCCCAGCACTTAGGGAGGCTGAGACAGGAGAATCGTGAGTTCAAAGCCGGCCTCAGCAAGGGCGAGGCGCTAAGCAACTCAGTGAGACCCTGTCTCTACATAGAACACAAAATAGGGCTGGGGATGTGGCTCAGTGGTCGAGTACCCCTGAGTTCAATCCTCAGTACCAAAAAAAAAAAAAAAAAAGAACCAAAAGTTCATTTCCTTTTACTTTGGAGTCACTGAGGATAAGGAAATAGTTAACAATGGGTGTATAGAAGAATCTAGTATCTGTTAATAGTTATAAGACATCTCTTCCAACATAGAAGCTATTATAGTATCAGACATTAAAAGATAGCCTTGACCAACACTACTGAAAATAAAAATAACTATCTTAATATCAAGATAATGTACTAGGTTTGGTAACATGCAAATTTGGATTTAAACTTTTACCTTTACACTTGTTAGCTATGTGAGTTTGGGAAAATTATTGAGCATCTCTAAGTTTGTTTCATCCTTTATTAAAAAACAGTAATAAGAGAACCATATCTCAGGTTCTGAGGATTATTATGGTAAGTAAATGAGCTTAACGGTTTGTCCTTCTACATAGTAAGCACTCAATAAATGGGAAAAAATTTACTGTAACATTCATTAGGTGGCTCTGTTATTAAGGAGCTGTGTAGCCTTCGGTAAGTTATTAAAGCTTTCTAAGCTAGTTTCCTCATCTATAAATGAGTACCTATTTTACAGTGCTGTTATGAGGTTTAAGTGAGACAATAAGAGCAAAGTACATGGAATGCAGTTAAGTATTCAATTAACAATAGCTATTGGTTGTAATCTATATCAAAACAAAGATTTCTAGATTTTCATTCCTATGTGCTGCTTAGAAGCAGTGGTCCTTAAACATATGGCCACTTTTGGCTGAGCTTCAAATCAAGAATCATAAGATGTTCACCATAATCATGGTAGTTATAGTGAGGATAAGTAAGTCCATGTATTGACAGTACTTTATAAATACATACAGTGTTATAAAATGCCACTGTCCTATTTCTTGTTTCATGTTTTTTATGAAAACTATGATAAACAACACTTTTTACACAAAACTGATCTTTCTTCATCATTCCAAAATTAGGCCTTGCTATTTATCCTGACACAATATCATACCTTTGTCCTTACTATGTCTTATTTTGTTCTCTATCATTTCTTGTATAGAAAATAGCCTCGTCTTGGACAGTAAACACAAGGGTCAATTCCTGTTTTCCTCCTGGTCTTTATGGAAATAATTCATAGAGGGGAACCCACTCTCACCTTCTTGCCCTCGATAACCATCAGGATGCATCCTGCCACTGTCAAGGTGATCATTATATAGCTAACCTTCACCCGAATCTTGTTCTTTGCAGCATCAAGCATCTCAAACCTAATAATGCAATGTGATCAAGACAGAATGTTAGTAACTTTTCTCTTTCTGAAGTTGCAGCAACATATCAAGTTCTATGTAGCAGAACTCAAAAGTCTAATGTCTATAAATATAAAAAAAGAGGTAGGAACTAGAGATCTCATAGTATCTTGGGGAGGATGGGCCATTTTCACAACTCATTTATATGTTTAACAGCAAGATAGCAAAGATAGCAAAAATTTAAAGTACAAAAGAAGTAAGACAATATGAAAGAAAGAGCCAAGTATAAAGCAAAACAATCAGAAACAAAACAAGGCATATTAAACCACTTTTGCTATGGTGAGCCCCAATTTTGACTCTCAGGTTTCCAGCAACCAATACTAAAAATGAAACTGTTAGCTAATTCTCCCTGGGGTTCTTATGAAGAAAACATGTGATATAATGATTGAGGAATGCCCTGATAATAGACACTGCTATAAGCTTCCAACAAACCAACATGAGAGATAATCAAATAATGTGCTCTATATAACCCAGCTTTTTGCTCCACCTTGAACCAGGAATAGATTTGAGAGTATCTAAGCCAGTAGACAGTCCCTTAATGTTTATCTTTTAAGTAATGTTTTGCTAAACTGAGTAACAGTTTGTGCTCGTGGGCAAGTGCCTGGAGTGTAGCTCTTCTAATCTGTCCTCTTGAGTGTACACCTATGTCCCCCAACAGAAAGTTGGGTGTTGGATCATCATCTTGGGTGAAAGCTAAGGGGCACAACATGGAAGAGTTTAAAGAGAAAGCCACTCTACCTTGGTTATTTTGTAGGTAGACAGTGGTTCTATTACTTGAGTGCCTGGTAGAGTCTCAAGGCAGAGCATGTGGACTCAATGGGGCCCAGGATAAAGAACTTCTGGTCTCCTCCAAAGTGTACATAGGAAGTGATCATCTCTAGATGACAGAATTGGAGTGCTTTTCACCTTTCTTCCCCATACATCCTTAACACATATTATTTTGAAAATCAGGTGGGGAAATGGTTTTTAAAAAAAGCTCGGAAGGAGGCATAGGGCTTGGGATGTTGCAGGTGGGTAGGAGGAGGACCATTAAAACATACATAGTGTGATATAAGAGCTGGGAACCGCAAGGTAGCAATGTGGAAGGAGTTCTCCAGGTACCAAAATATCCTGCAGTGGTAGGAATCAAGAACAACTTCTAAAGACAGTGAATTAGTCAATTAAGAGCATCTGAAATCACACTACTACCCATTTTGACAGTATTTTAGGTAAACTGGTATGTCCAACTGAAGTGCTGTGATCCTCATGTACAGTGATATATGTTACAGGTAAAAGAACATTAAAAAAGTAAAATATGGGGGCTGGGGATACAGCTCAGTTGGCAGAGTGCCTGCCTCACATGCACAAGGCCCTGGGTTCAATCTCCAGCACCACACAAAAAAAAAGTAAAATATGTTTAAATAAGGCCATGATATTGCCATTCATCTCACAGGAAGCAATAAGAAAGTTAAGCAGTATCTGTTCAGAGCTACCAGCTCAAGGATAAATGGTTGCCTGAGTCTAGGAAAAAGTCTTTTGGGGTGATTCACAGGCAGTATCTGTGATCTGGAACAAACAATAGGGCAGACTAGGGAAGGCGTTCCATAGCAAAGCCTATACACCATCAGTTAAAAAAATACATAGCAGCTGGAATATTCAGAAAGAAATCAGAGCACAGGAAGAACTTGATGTCACTGTTATTTCTAGGATGCTCTTATTTTCCAGGAGAGTACACTATCAGTTAAGCTAAGATGGACATGGGTTTTTCTGCTGAAACAACTCTAGTGAAAATAATGTGCTAATCTGACTGATAGAAGCAGAAGGGTTCTATTGCTGGGTGCAGTGGATACATGCCTGTAGCTAATTGGGAGGTTGAGATGGGAAGATCACCTGAGCCCAAGTGTTTAAGGCCAGTCCGGACAATATAGTGAGAATCTACTTCAAATAAGTAAAAAAGAAATTTTTAAAAATTTTAAATTCTTTTGAAAAGAAAATAATACTATCTTTCTGGAAAAGTGGTCCTGAATGAACCCAATTATTTTCCAATCATGAAAAAAACCCAGAAGACTTTACCACTGAAAGAACTTGCAGGAACTTTGTCTGAAGTCTGTCTCTGTGTAGGATGATGCCCAAAGAGGAGCTAGCATGTACTTCTCAGAATCCTTTCTGGGGGCTGGGATTGTGGCTCAGCGGTAGAGCGCTTGCCTCGCATGCATGAGGCCCTGGGTTCGATCCTCAGCACCACATACAAAGCAATAAAATAAAGACATTGTGTCCATCAACAACTAAAAAAATATTTAAAAAAAAAAAAAAGAATCCTTTCTGGCCAAGATGCCTACCAGTCAGGGTTTTTGGCATGAAGCTAGAACACTATTGCTAAGTGGGGTTGATTCTGCCCCCCAGGGGACATTTGGCAATATTTGGAGATATGTGTCATCACTAAGGGAGCACTGCTGGCATCTAGAGGGTAAAGGCCAGGGATGCTGCTAAACATCCTCCAACATACAAGTCAGGCCCTACAACAGGATATTCCAGCCCAAAATGTCAACAGTGCTGAGTTTGAGAAACCCTGGGTTGGAGGACCATGTACTCCATTATCTACAAAGTGAAAAAAATCCAAGATTATAGCCAAAGTTATGTTTAAGAAAGTTGGTGACAGGAGGCACTCTTTCTTCCTCCCAGAAAAAGAATGTATTACATCGAAACTCTTTTATGCCTAAGTGGATTTTGTAAAATATAATTACTGTCACTGATATCTGAGTGATATACCCAGATTAAACAGAAACTTAAAAAAGTGAACATTATTGTTTAGTCACATTCCTGTAACTAGGATATAAAGCTAAATATCAGCTTACTGAAATACTTGACAGACAAGTTTTCCAGCACTGTTTTTGTTCTAGGCATTTTCCAAAGACCAATTAGAAAAGTGAAGATGTTTCTGAGTTTGGTTGAAAGGTTTTAAATAGTCAGAACTCAGAGATGCTGCTTTTCCCTGAAAATAGATCAGTGAGAAACACAAGCTGATTACTACACTGAGTTCAGCACTCACGAGACAGTCTCTGGGATTTCCTCTTCCTTTTTGAAGCGACCTGACCATATCAGGATCTTCCTCTCCCAATCTGTTGGTTTGTGTAATGGCACTCTGTGGCTGGAAGTGTCTGTGAGAAAAACCAGACAAAAAATCTTACTTGAGATTATAACTCCAAAATTTAGCAAGAGAAAAAATGCTATTTGTGCTTTTTTGCTCTTCACTGAACAGTAATACTGAGAAACTTCAAGCTAATTAGAGTTTTGTTCGAATGAAATTTCTTAGAAAGCTTTGTTTTTTCATTTTTAAATTTTTCTGTGATACTGGGAATTGAACCCAGAGGCCCTCTACCATTAAACACATCCCCAACACTTTTTTTGACTTGGGCTAAGTCACTCAGCCTGGCCTTGAATTTGTGATCCTTCTGCCTCAACCTCCTGGGGCCATGTGATCATAGGTGTGCACCACCACGCCCAGGTAGAATGTTTTGTTTTTCAAATAAGATTCCAAAATTCCCTGAGGATTGAGGTAAAATAAGAGCAGGATTTCTCCATATAAACACTAACTACTGAAAAGTAAAAGAACACCATGAACAAAAATATGAACATAAGGATGAACTAAGAAAAGTTCTTAAACTTTTTAAAAACTTTTAAAAACTTCTGAAGGACTCATTTTGAATCCAGCAGAATAAGCCTATGAGGTAAGATCAGATTATAAAACACCTTGACCACCAAGCTAAGAAGTTGAGACCTGGCTTAGGAACTACATTTTGTTTTGTTTGAGATGGGGTATATGTTGCCCAGGCTGGTACTGAACTCCTGGGGTCCAGAGATCTTCCTGAAGAACTGGCACTACAAGTGGTGCCACAATCCCTGGCTTGGGAACTACATTTTGAAGCAAAGAAAAGGTTAATCTTTTAATCTGCATAATGGAAGGAAGAAAAGAAGGAGGATAGGGTAAAGCAGAAAAAGTGTCCAAACAGGATCTGTAATATAAGGATGATGTTATAATGTTCTGAATCAGCGGAGAGGTCAGTGGAGAGGTCAGTCTAAGGATGACTGAAATTATCTGGAGACTGATGAAGACAAAGAAGGAATCCCCAAAAAACTCAAATTTGGAGGACTAAGACAATAGTAGTACTGTTAGTGAAAAGACTATGAAAGAACCAGTCAGGAAAGGGAAGGACACAAATGCTGTTTTTTATCTTATTTTATTTTTGTGGTGCAGGGGATTAAACCCAGGGCCTCGCATAGGCTAGGCCAGGATTCTACCTCTGAGCTATATCCCCAGCCCCACAAATACTATTTAGATTTGTTAAATATGAAGGGAATTTATGCCATCCAAATATATTTCATTAATAATTCAGGAGTAGAGGAGATACACATTTGTGCAAATGGTGAGACACTGAAGGTGGTAAAGAGCAGAGGACCAAGGGCTGAGCCTTAGAGCATGACCCAAGAAAGAGGTCTGGAAAAAGGAAGCAGAGGGAAAGGCCAAAGAGGCACATGAACAGAAAAAGTACCAAACTGTGAGGGGAGCACAGACACACTGGGGTTAGAACGGACTTTATAGAGTCTCATCCTAACTTTCATCTACTGCCTACATGTCTTGCAGGTCCATCTCCTTGACAGTTACACTCACGCCTATCCCCATACCTTTGTTTATGCTGTACCTTTCACCTAATCAGAAGTCAACAATAAAAGGATAGGAAAGTTACCAGGAAAAAAGTACAGAAAGAACCAAAACAAGAAAAGAGTACAGAAATAATGCTGCTATAGTACTATCTTTTAATCTTTCCAGCACTTGGCACAATTTTCTTTATAATTTTTAATTTTTAAGTAATATATACCCATTAAAGACAATTCAGAAAGTATAGATGTTTAAAAAGAAAAATTTAGATCTACTCCTAATTCTATTATCACTGCATAACTATTTTATTTGGCATTTAGATTTATTTCTAAATTTTCCCATTAAATGTATAAAAATGGTAACATCTTTACACTACAAGCTTTCCCCACAATATAGTGATTATTCCTTAGAGTAGATCCTGGAAGTGAAACACCAGGTCAAAGGAGATAAACATTTTTAAGTACTCAACAAATATTCTTTAGGTATGGTTCATTTCTATGCAATAAGTTCTGTACTTTCATGAAGCAGCAATAGATAAATATCAGTTGGGACCGCCATGATTTACTCTGATACATCTATATTCCTACAAAAAGCTCCAGTCCAACTCCTGAAGCAAGAAAGAAGAAAATGGCAAAGGTAGAAATCATTGTGCATGTGAGCACAATATATATACAACATGGGAAGCCTAAACTACAAGTTTGGACATAAGGTAGGAATACCTAAGACTACATCTCTTTTAGGTTCTTTTGATTCCTAGTTGTCCTACTCTGGGAGATACCTATTGCTTAACTAGAAAACCAATAAAAACTTACTGGATGGCACTTTGGGATTTTCCTGTGGTTTAGTGCAAAATCCATTTATTCCCTTCAAATCAGAATTTCTGGTAAACCTTACAGTTGAGGCAGCATCTTTTTCATATAACCTAAAAAAATTACCTAGAAAAGAGCAAAAAATATTTTCAGAGAGAGAAAATTTGATGTTTTTCAAGATTAGAAATGCTTTTAAATTGTATGTTTAAAAACATTAGCTCATTTAGAAAATTAATACACTATATGTAAGATACATAAACTATGCATATGTAGGATACATAACTGTATTTAAGGAGCTATGTTTGGTGTTGTTTTAAACTATAAATGCTTTGCTGATTAGGAAATTAGGAATCTAAGGTAAATGTTTTATCAGCTGTAAATTTTTATATAAGTAATTCTCACATGTCTTGTTATAATGACTCTGGTGGCAACATATATATTATGGCATCTTGGTTGTTTAGGTAAAAGAATACTAACCTCCTAGAAGTGGTAAATGAAATCATCAAGTATAGTCATATATAAATATAGTTTTACACATAAATATGTAGCTTTAAATTAACATATAAAGTGTGTAGGTTTTTTTTTTGTAAAATTTAAATTCAAAGCACATAAAGTATTACCAACTCCTATGTGTTCATCACCCAGTTTCAACAATTATCAATACCTGCCATTAAATATTTTCTCACCTAAATGTAATCATTCTCTACTCTCTACTGGATTACATAAAGCAAATTTCAAACATTATATTACTCCTTCCATAAACACTTGAGTATGCATCTCAAAATAACTTTCTAAAATCACATCCAGAACACCATTACTATAACTAAAAAATATTTCCTTAGTACCAATACCTTATGATCAAATGATACTAAGATTACATTTCTTAAATGGGCTCATGGGTGTTATTGTTATTGTGGTGGTGCTAGGGATTGAACCCAGTGCCTCACTCATGCTAGGCAAGCACTCTACCACTGAGCTACACCCCCAGCCCTACTTTTTTTTAAATAGTTGGTTTATTCCAATTAAATGCACACATTGAATATGATTGATGCTTCGAGTTTTTTAAATCTACAGGTTTGTTCTCCCTTCAAAAATTTTTTTTGGGGGGTCATGTATTTGTTGAAAACACTAGAATCATCAATCCTATAGAGCTTCCTTCATTGTAGATTTTGCTGAATACAAAACCATGGTGTTGATACCATTTTCTTCTAACTCTATTTCTTTTGAAAACAGATTTTTGTAGATTGATATGTTTCAAGTTAAAAGGGTTTTTTTTTTTTTAGCAAGATTATGTCATAGGTGGTACTATGTACTTCCTATGAAATCACATCAAGAAGTGTACACTGGCCAGGCATGGTGGCACACACCTGTAATCTCAGTCTTGGGAGGCTAAGGCAGGAGGATTGCAAGTTCAAAGCCAGCCTCAACAACTTAGCAAGGCCTTAAGAAACTCAGTGAGACCCTGTCTCTAAATAAAATATAAAAAGGGCTGGGACATGGCTCAGTGGTTGAGGGCCCCTGGGTTCAATTCCAGGCACCAAAAAAAAAAAAGAAGTGTACACTGTCCAGCATGGTGGTGCACACCTGTAACCCAATGACTTGGGAGACTGATGCAGAAGGCAGGCCAGCCTCAGCAACATAGTAAGACCTGTCGCAAAATAAAAAATAAAAAGGGCTAGGGATGCAGCTCAGTGGTAGAGTGCTCCTGGGTTCAATCCCCAGTACCAAAAAGCAAAACAAAGCCAAAACCAAAAAATCCTGTACATCAACTTCGTCTCTTTGTGATATTAAAATTGATGGGTAGAGACTTGGGAGGCTGAGACAGGAGATGACAAGTTCAAGGCCAGCCTCAGCAACTCAGAGAGTGTCTTGGCAACTTAGGGAGACTCTGTCTCCAAGTAAAAAATAAAAAGGGCTGGGGATGTGGCTCAGTGGTTAAGCACCCCTGGGTTCAATCCCTGGTACAAAAAATTGAAGGATAGATGCTACCAGTCTGATTCACCCCTTATAAAGTTCCTCACCAGCCTTTCATCTGTTTTTGCCAGCACAAGTGACTGTTTCATTAGGGGGTTACAAAATAGTAGTATTCTTTTTCACATTAATATTTGATAATCTTAAGGTATAAGTCATCAAGAAAATGTTAAGATAAATGCTTCTTTTATTTGCCAGTTTTCAAATTAATGAATTGGGTTTCCTTGCAAACTTTTGTCTGAAATTAGTATAAAGAACCTGCATTTAAACACATGTGCTATGTTACAATGCTTCAGTTATTATTTATTTAATATTCTAATGTTCTCATCTTTAGTTACTGGGAACCTTTCCATACTGGCTCAAGTCCTTTTGAACATTGCTTAATGATCACTGATAGCTTGCTCATTCTCTGTCAAGATGTTCTGGGCTCATTTTGAACATTCCCTGCCCCTGACCTGGAATCACACATTCCTCCAAGAGGTTCTGGTTCCTTTAAAGAAGAAATGTTTTTAGAGACCTAATAGGGAGTCTCATGGTTTGTCACCATTTCTAAGCTTTTTCATCAAATAAATCAAGGAAATATTCTCTTCTCAAAATGTATAACACTTTTTAAGAAATTAGTTGCAGTATTTTTCACTTTCTGCATGAATCACTGAATCAATCAATAATAATCAGAATTAAGAGCAGAGACAGGCAGAAAGTCTTTTTTTAATGTTCTAATTATGCATGACAGTAGAATGCATTTTGACACACTACACAAATGGAGCACAACTTCTCCTTCCTCTCGCTGAACATGGTGCATTGTCATAACGGTAGTGTAGTCATATATGTATATAGGGTAATAATGTCAATCTCACTCCACTGTCCTTCCCATCCCCATACCCCCATCCCTCCCCTTACTCCCCTCTGTACAATCCAAAGTTCCTTCATTCTTCTCTCCACCTGCATTATGGATTTGCATCCATTTATCAGAGAAAACATTCAGCCTCTGGTTTTTTGGGTTTGGTGAATTTATTCTCCAGCTCCATCCATTTACTGGCAAATGCCATAATTTCATTCTTCTTTAAGGCTGAGTAATATTCCATTGTGTATATGTACCAGTTTCTTTATCCATTCATCCATTGAAGGGCGCCTAGGTTGGTTCCATAGTTTAGCTGTTGTGAATTGAGCTGCTACAAACATTGATGTGGCTGCATCACTGTAATATGCTGCTTTTAATTACTTTGGGTATAAACCTAAGAGTGGGATGGCTGGGTCAAAGGGTAGTTCCATTTCAAATTTTCTGAGCAATCTCCATACTGTTTTCTACAGTGGTTTCACCAATTTGCAGTCTCACCGGCAATGTATGTGTACCTTTTCCCCCACATCCTCGCCAACACTTATTGTTGCTTGTATTCTTGATAACTGCCATTCTGACTGGAATAAGATGAAATCTTAGAGTAGATTTGATTTGCATTTCAGAAACAGTTTTGAAGAGAGTGGGAGATGATGAACTGGGAAGTTGGTAGGAGTTTTGATGAATTGGAAAGTGGTTCCTCCTATTTTTTTTTTTTTTGAAGAATTTATGGAGCATTAATTAAAAATTTTCTTTAAATGATTGGTAAAATTCACCACTGATGTCATCTGGGCCTGGGCCTTTTTTATTTATTTATTTATTTTTATTGTCTGCTTTTGCAGGAAGTTTTAAAACTAATTCAATCTCTTTATTCAGTATAGAGCTTTTCAGATTTTCTATTTCTTTTTTTACTAAGTTTCAGTAATTTTTCTTTTTAAGTGTGTCCATTTCATCTATGTAATTTTTGGATTGTTCATAGTATTCCCTTGCATGCTGTGTATTTGGCCACAGAAATACGTTTGTTTAGCTCAGTGGTCAGCTAATAATTAGAGACTTTAAAATGCCTTCTAAAATAAGTTTGTCAGCCTTTGCTGAAGGACTCTTGAAGGTGCATTGAAGCAAGTCTTCCAACCATAGGTAGGCAGCTTCCAACAATAACAGCCTTCAATTCTTGCTTGCAGAGTTCAAATATGAGTCAGTGCTGAAGGCTTAGGGACTTCACATATTCCATCCCAGAAACATGTCAGATCTTTTCAGATGTCAAAATGGACATCTCATTCCCCAGATTTTCCTTTCAAATTTTTCTACTGCTTCATCTTTGATCCAACTGTTATTGCCTTCCTATGTTATACTAAACAAATGCTGCCATTTTCAGTAAAAGCCTCAGGAGAAGCTATTTGCAAACAGTAAGCTCTAAGTCAGGTGAAAAAGACAAGTTCTTTAAGTGGAAGTTCTTAGGGAATCACCAAGGAGATCAGTAACAGTTTTCTGGAGCTGGGGCTTTGAGGGAGTTCCAAACCCATTTTACCTTCTTCAGTGTCTGCCAGACTGCTGGTATTCATAACTACTGGGATTTGTGAAGCAGAGAGGGGATGGGAATAAAGCAAGTTAAAACTCCACAAGACTTGTTCTTACCACGATTCAGTCATTTTTTAAAAAATAAATGCTTCTCAGATTGTCATAAGCCCATGGTTATTTTTCAGAGTTCTCAAACAGTTGATTTTTGACAATTTCTGGCAGTGTTTTCCTTACTTTTTTGTAGGAATGGATTTTCAGAGGTCCTTACCCTGACATACTGGAAGTTAGAATCTTGGTGTAAAGACTGGTGGTTAAACCATAACCTGATTTCTTCCATAAGAGACCTGATTCATTTTCATTTTCTAGGTCTGTAATCCCTGAGAGCTTTGTCTGGGTCCAGGTAACCACAACATCAGTGCCATGTAGGGGAAGCAAGTGACACTATAAGGAAAGTAGATAAATTATAATCTCTCTCAGATTGCTTTCTTATTTTAAATTAGCAGTGTTTACTGCATCAGAGCTGATTGCAGGGTTTAATGTAAAAACAAACATAGGAGCCTCTGTCAAGATGCTCGAAACACATCAGGCACCCTATAGTTAAGTTCATTTTTCAAAATTACTAGTTTTTATATATGAAGTATACTCCAAAGACTCATGTGTTGAAGGCTTGGTCCTCTTAACATCTCAGTGTTCAGAGGTGTGGCATTTGAGAAGTGATTGGATCAGGCAGGCACTGACTTCATGAATGGATTAATCCATTGGTAAGTTCATAACTGAGTGGGCTATTAGCAGGTGGGGTCTAGTTTGGTGGAAGCTGGCTAAAGGGAGACAGCCTTAGAAAGGTATATCTTGTCCCCACGCAGCCTGCTCTTCCCGTCCCCACCCCTTCTGCTCCCCAGTTGCCACGAGGTGAGCAGCTCTGCTCTACCATACCTCTTCTGCCATGATGTTCTGCCTCACCACAGGCCTATAACACAGTCAGCCAACCATGGACTGAAACCTGTCAAGTTGTGGGCTCAAATAAATCTTTCCTCCAAGATGTTTTTCCTCAGGGTGTGTTATCAAAATGATGGAAAGCTCACTAACACATTACTTAAAAAACTAATCTTCAGAATACTTATAGAGCACTTTTTAAATTTATCCCTAAGGTGGTCAGAATTTATGACAATGGTAATTATGCAGTTGTGAGGACATGAGAAAAAAAATCTATGGAACTCTTCAACAGTTCTTCATAGCTCTCAGGATCAAGACAAAATTATTGGATGATGTGATTCTCAAACTAGTGCATATCAATCACCTGCAAATTCTCAATCAACAGTTCTTGTGGTGGAGGTAGGAAATTTGCATTTTTTTCTTTCTTTAGGTACTGGGGTTTGAACTCAGGGACACTCTACCACTGAACTACGCACCCAGCCCTTTTTACTTTTTGAGAAAGGGTCTCACTAATTGTGATGGCTGGCTTCAAACTTGGAATCCTGCTTCAGCCTCCGAAGTTGCTGTAATTACAGGTGTCCACCACTGTACTGGCTAGGAATTTGCATTTTCAAACAAGCTCCTAGGGGATGCTGCTACTATTAGTTTTAGACTATACTTTGAGAACCACCAGGCTTTCTCTCTCAAATTGTGGTAAAATATACACAACAAATATTTATCATTTAAACTACCTTTCAGTGTACAATTCAGTGGTGTTAAATACATTTACATTGTTTAGCCACTTCTAACATCTATCTCTAATACTTTTTCATCTTCACTAGAAAACCACTGGTTTGATGTGAACTATAAGGCACCATTCCTTCTCTGTGGCAGGCACTTAGAAAGCAGCAAGGTTGACTGGCAGCAAGCTAGAAGGACTCTGCTTTCTAAACACAAAACAGAAAAAGAATCAACAATTATTTCCTTAGATAGCTCCCTTTTCCATCCCTCTTAATTAGAACAGAGGCAGTTTAGGGGAACGGAACAGAGCAGAGGCTGTTAAAAGAAGACATGCATATTGGAGATATTAATTCAAAAATTAATAATTGAGTACCTACTATGTTCCAGGCACTGCTTTACGCAAAATACAAAAGACATAAAAATGACTGAGTATAGAAGCACATGCCTGTAATCTCAGCAACTTGGGAGATGGAGACAGGGGGATCACAAATTCAAGGCCCGCCTTAGCAAGGCCCTAAGCCACTTAGCAAGAGACCTTGTCTCAAAACATAAAAAGGCATGGGATGGAGTTCAGTGATAAAATTTCCCTGGGTTCAATCCCCAGTACCAATCAATCAATCAATCAATAGAAACCCTGAGCCAGTAGGACTTAGGTTCTACTCGGGGGAAAAAAATTGCATTATGTCAGATACTGAGTGCTGGGGGCGGGGTAGGTGGGTATGAAGTGTTTGTATGTCTAGAAAGGGGATGTATATGTGTGAAATTTTAGTTAGGGTAGGCAGGGCAGTTCTCTTTGACAGTGTTACTTTTGAAGGAAGTGAGGGAGCTACTTATGCAACTATTTGGTGGAAGAATATTTTAAACAGAAAGAATAGTAAGTGCAAAGGCCCTAAAATGATTTTAGGGACCACAGAGAGGAGACCAGTGAGACTACAAGGCAACAAATAATGGGAAGAGAATTTGAATCTGAGGTCAGAGGTACCTGGGGCAAAAGTGGCAGGTAGAAACTTGAAGACATGAGAGGTTTACCTAGATCAGAAAATATCTCCCAACTTTCTCTTACTGCATAAGAGAAAGTCAATAACTTTGACTTTCTTAAATAAGTATAAATGCTGACTAAAATATTTGCAAATACGATCTGAATATAATTAGAAATAAGACCAATTTAAGAATAATGTTAAAATTTATCATTAAAAACAATCATGAAGTTGTGATCTTGGCTTTTATTTTAAAATTATAAAAAATGAAAGTACAAACAAGCTCTAGTATCATCAAGACCTTTTTCTATCTCAAAGAGATAGAATATATTGCTCCAGACATCCAAGACAGAATTTTCCATCTTCTGGTAGATCACAACAAAAAACATAGTGATCCAAAGAAAAATAGCCCTTTATCCCTCTGGCTGTTCTTACAGCTGTCCAACTGACCAGTTCTATGTCCCCAGGGCCCTAGCAGTAAGTCAGGATAAATATTCATAGCTGCCTCTATGGCTATGATCAGCAAATGGCTGGCTAATCTTAAGGGCAGAGATATCAAACCTTAGTATATGTTAAGAATCATCTGGAGGATTTGTAATAAAGATTACTGGACCACTCTCGTAGTTTCTGATTGAATAGGTATGGACTGAAGATATATCATTCTTACAGTGTCCCAGGTGATGCTGATTTTGCTTGTGTGGGGACTTACGATTAGGAAACGAGTGCCTTATAAGTATTATTGCTAGCTCTTGGCTATATATGGCCAACTGGGATGAGGGTGGTTCAAGTATTGCCTTCTCTCCTGATAGTTCCCTCCTTTCTACAACCTCAGAATGGGCAGTGGATAGGGGTGAGACCTCCCCACCGCCCCAGACTATTTTAAGATACTCCTGAAGAACAGTAATGCAACATGGGACATGACACATCTTTTGAGAATCAGTGATGATAAATGAAGATTCCATGAATGCTGGAGGAAGAGAAAGGGACCTTTAGAAGATTATTAGATTTAGTTTTGCTTAACCTAGTATCAAAAGTAGTTGCAAGTAACATGTTGCTAGTTATGAAGTTTGGCAGTATTTATTTTAAAAAAGTTCGTCAAAACTCACAAAACTATATATTACAAAGATCTTTAACATCTACAAAATTTAAAATATCAGGAGGCTGAGACAGAAGAATCGCGAGTTCAAAGCCAGCCTCAGCAACGGCGAGGCGCTAGGCAAGCAACTCAGTGAGACCCTGTCTCTACATAAAACACAAAAAATAGGGCTGGGGATGTGGCCCAGTGGTCAAGTACCCTTGAGTTCAATCCCTAGTACCAAAAAAAAAAAAAAAAAAAAAAAAAAAAATTTAAAATATCAACCTATACAAAATTTAAAATATCAACCAGGATGCTGGGGAATACATATTTCCTAGCTCTAGTGACTAGAAGGGCCTGGAATCAGTAACACCTAAATACTCACTCTCCAGTAAAATGAATTAGGGCTCCTTGGAGAGAAATGGCTGATCTTCACCAGGACAGAGAAAATATAAGAGCCCATAGCATCTTTTAGTATCAGAAAGTAAGGAAGTATTCAAAGAACAAAAGGAAAGAAGCATGTGAAGGGACATAGGAACGATTTAATAGAACATAAACTAGAATACTTTGAGAAAATAATGTTGTAAGAGACTATAATCCAATATAAAAAGTATGTGTCCATAGTAATATAAATAACAAGATGAATAAATCAGGAGAAGGGATACATTTTCTTACAAAAAAATTTCAAATGTATGTAGATCCTTCTTCCTGGATTCAACTTAATGATTTCCCTTCAAAGACTAAAAAGCGGAGAGGGAAAAAAACAGAATCTTCACCTAAGTGAAACCAACTGGCCAACGTTAAAATCATTAGTTATAAAATCACATGGCTAGAATGCACATTTAATATGAAGCAATGAGAGAGTACTTTACCTCTGATAGTTATTCTTCTCCAAAACCCATAACCCTAGTCAGATCATGAGGAAAAATTTTAAAAACCCAAATTGTGTGACTTTTTAAAAAATACCTGACCAGTACTCTTCAAAATTGTCAAGGTAATAAAAATCAAAGAATATGAAGCTGTCAGCAATCAGAGGAGACTAAGGAGATATAAAAACTAACTGCATTGTAATATCTTGGATTGGATCCTGGAACAAAATGGACATCACTGATATAACTGATGAAATCTGAATAAAGTTAGTACTTTAGTTAGTGGTAACGTACCAATGTTTACTTTTTTAATTTTGACAAATGTACCATGGTTATATACGATGTTAACCTTACAGAAATTGGGTAAGGGGTTTACAGAACTCTGTACTATCTTTGCAACTTTTCTGGAAATTAAAATCATTCCAAAATAAAATTATTTTTAAAAACATAAATACTTGGTTATTAACTATATATCTTTTAAACATATATTTTTAAATATTTTATATTTAAAAATTAGAGAATTTGATGTTATCTCTACAAAAATATTCTTCTCACTTGTACTCCAATATACTCCTGGAATGGGAGAGGAAAGAAAAGGCTGGGACACAGTAGGAAAAGGGAACAATTCCAGGTGGACCAAGAATGTACAGGTGAGGGTCATTTGACTAGTGTACCTTGGTAGAAATGAGGTGAGAAAATGATAGCATACATTTTGTCACACAATAATCCCCCCTGCTATCCTCAAGTGTAGCTGGCATCACCTGGCAGTTAGAAATGCAGACTGTTAGCCGGGCGCAGTGGCGCACGCCTGTAATCCCAGCACTTAGGGAGGCTGAGACAGGAGAATCATGAGTTCAAAGCCAGCCTCTGCAACCGGGAGGCGCTAAGCAACTAGTGAGACCCTGTCTCTACATAAAACACAAAATAAGGCTGCGGATGTGGCTCAGTGGTCAAGTACCCCTGAGTTCAATCCCCAGTACCAAAAAAAAAAAAAAAAAGAAAAGAAATGTAGACCCTCACTTCCCACCCAGACCTATACCATCTGAATCTTCATTTTTTATGAGCTATCCAGGTGACTCATATGAATATTAAGCTTTGAGATGAAAACAGACACCCTTATTCATTCAACAGTTGTTGAGTACTTACTGTGTGTCAAATAAACGGAGACCCAATGCCACATATTCTAGAACAGTGCTACCCAGCCTTAGCTAGGAGCTTCACAGAAATGCAGGTTCTCCTGCTCACTCCAAACCTTCAGACTTTCTCAGGCTGAGGAATACAAATCTGTTTTTATAAGCCCTCCAGATCCTAAAGTTTGAGAAGCACTGCTCTGGAAAAGTAAGCTTCAAACTTTGCATATTGGAATCTCTACAGTATCTTAAAAAAAAAAAAAAGGCTCAGTGCACAGGCATAATATAGACCAATTAAATTCCAATTTCTGGGAATAGGATTTGGGCATATTTTCAAGATTCCCTAATAATTCTAAATATGCTGCCATGTTTGAGAAAAGCTCCTTTCTAACACAACCATTTGTAGTCCCTGCTAAACAAAGACTATGTTAATGACCAGAGTACATTTGATACCTTTGTCTCTGGATGGATTCAAAATCCCTCTTTTTAATAGTTACTTCATGGAAGAAAAGCAGCTCTACCTCAATTCAAACTTCTATACATCTATCTGTAATCCTTATTCTGGAAGTTTGGAGTTCCTGTGGACTGTATTAAAATATGCCTAGCTTTCAGATTGTACAGAGCATGCATTCTCTAACACACTACTCAGAACTCAGTGACATGCAATAAACTATCCTACAGTTGTCTTACCTTCTCATCACCCTTGGAAAAAAGAGATTCTATTTATGTCCCTCATCTGTAGCACCTGTCTGCTCTCATGGGTGAACACAGTATCTGATTATTCCACAATGACCACAGTCCACACAGCAGATTCTATTACACAGTTGTGAGAATGTTCAGCCACTTTATTCCCTTTTCCTAATGTTCCACACTACCATGACCTTGAATGGAAGAAGCTATTTCTGGGGCAACAATGTTCCATTCCTGTGTCCCATGGAAAATGTTTTTAATCTACGTAAAAACTTAGGTTCTCCTATTAGCCCGAAAATGCCTATTTAATCCTTTAAAATTGAAGTAGGATATTACCAGTATGTTTGCTGTCATAGGAAAGGGCAAGTGTGAGGAAGGAACTTGGAAGATTTGTTTTGTGAATCAGAGTCAATTTTAAGTCTCAGAAGAAAAAAGCTAGATGTATTCTTACTCTGGAGATATCCAAGTCCCCATGCATACACTAACCAATACTGTAACTTTGTTATGATGATAAAATTGTATGTTAAATGTTATAACTGCTCAGTAAACCTAGTAGAAGAATGATTAATTTATGTCAATTACGTAGTTTATGGAAGGTGAAGCTTTCATTTCCACCCAGAACTCACACAGAATACAGAAACACTCATTTTGTTTCCACATTAGAAGCAAAGTTAGGCTGCTCTAAAGGTGGACCACAAAAACAACAACAACAAAAAACCCAAACCAAAACAAAACAAAAAAACCAGCAATAAAAACAACAAAAAGGGGTTGGGGTTGTAGCTCAGGGGCTGAGGTTGTAGCTCAGTGGTGGAGCACTTGCCTGGCACATGTGAGGCACTGGGTTCGATCATTAGCACCACATAAAAATAAATAAATGAAATAAATAAAGGTATTGTGTCCATCTGCAATATATATGTTTACATATATAAACATATATGTGCATATGCATATATGTATATATAAACACATATACATGTATGTATATATACTCCAAATTTTAAAAAAACTCTCAAACATGAATTTGTTCTGAGCTTTTTCCTGATCAGATCTGAATGGCTTGAAATCTCATGTCTGCAGATCTGACAAGGGATGGACGTTTTTTCTGTCTTCACTGATTCTCCTCTTCTGCCGTGTGACATTGACTTCTGGATCTGTCTGCCAGGCTACCAATACTCCCAAGCCTAACTACCATGTTAATAAGGTTTATACTGATGTTCTAGGACTCCAAATCTATGTTCACTTTGGTTGTGGGTATTGTGACCTTATATACTCTCCCACAGTGAGAGTCCTTTTGTCTGCCACATACACACCCCCAAAAGCTTTGCCAAATAGGCAGTGCAGTTTGGACTGAGAAATGGGGGGAAAGAAGTGGTGTTTGTTTTCTTGTTTGGGTACCAGGGATTGAACCCAGGCGTGCTTAACCACTGAGCCACATCCCCAACCCTTCATGTTTTATTTAGAGACAGGGTCTTGCTGAGTTGCTTAGGGCCTCGCTACATTGCCAAGGCTGGCTTTGAACTCATCATCTTCCTGCCTCAGCCTCCAGAGCCACATGGATTACAAAAAGTGGTGTTTTTGGAAAACAAATCTTGGCACAGAATGTAGGACAGGCCTAGGGGGAGGGCAGAATTGGGTAAAGGGAGCAAGACAATGATGTGGATATGGAAACCTCCACTTAGGTGGTGTCACAATCCTGAAGTTTGGGTAATATAAAGGAAAGAGGATAGCTGCAAGAGAGAAGATGAGAAAAATAATAGGAGGAAAACAGACAGCCAGAGACTCAGTTTTTGTGGGCTGGTTGGAACCCCCTTATCACCATTTGTAACATTGTTTCTATGGGGGGGAAAAAGTCAGAGTTTGAAAACAAAGATTTATAAATAAACCTTTTTTACGGGGATAGTTTTCAAGCTGGGGAGACTTACACAAAAATCTTACAGTTCTACTGGTCAAGGAGCTATTCCTAGATGATCTTTTCTCCTCTCATCAATATTCCAGCCCTCTCTCTCTTTTTTTTGGTACTGGAGATTGAACTCAGGGGCACTCAACCACTGAGCCACATCCCCAGCCCTATTTTGTGTTTTATGTAGAGACAGGGTCTCACTGAGTTGCTTAGCGCCTCGCCCTTGCTGAGGCTGGCTTTGAACTCACGATTCTCCTGTCTCAGCCTCCCAAAGTGCTGGGATTACAGGCTTGCGCCACCGCCAGCCTTCTCTTGACAATGGCTATTTGAAACTCTCCAGGCATAGCTGTTGACCCCAGCTGTGTGACACACACACACTCTATCTCCATCTGTTTTCTCATCCTTCCCTGCAAGCTGGGAAGAACACCAATCCTTCATACTGAATGAGTGAGCTCTTCCATCTGTGATGGCTCTCCTGAGGGACACTGCACCAAACCATCACAACCTCTACATCCTTACTTTCCATTCCCTTTTACCTGCCAAAGGTCATCACCCTATCTTAAATAAAAACAAAACAAAAACCAGCAACAAAAAAACCTTTATAAAATACTTGGTCATTATAGAAAAATTGGAAGCTAAAAAGAGGTACAAAGAAAAGTGAAAGCACTAATAACCACACTACCTAGAGATAATAACTTGGTGTATTTATTTCCAGAATTTTTCCTATTATCATACATAATGTATATTGTTCATCAGACAATACTATATCTTAGGTCACAAATACTATTCCCATATATTAAAAAAAAAATTCCAAGAGCTATGTAACATCCAACACAGATACAACCTGAATTTAATTATGCCCTACAGTTGGAATTGTTCCCAATTTTCACCATTATATATAATGTTTCAATGACCAGTTTTCTACACTTTTTTTGTTTGGTTTGGTTTTTGAGATAGGGTCTTGTTCTGCTGTCCAGACTGATCTCAAACTCCTGGGTTTGAGTGATCCTCCTGCTCAGCCTCCCAATGAGTTGGGACTGCAGCCTGCCACCATGCTTGGCTCATCTACATTAATCTTTGATGACATTCCTAATTACCTATTTTCTTAGAACAAAATCTTGCTAGTAGAGGGTTAAAGATTAGGCTGTATATAAAACAAACTGCTTTCCACTAAGGTGAAATCCAATTATATTTCCACCAGTGGATGACAAGAATTTCTGTTTGCATGTCACAACAACACTGAGGTTCCACTATCTTGGACAAAACATTCAACAGTTTTCAACATCCTACAAATAAAATACCAATCTTCCTCTCATAGCTCAAGTGATTTCATCAACAACAGGTATTACCTTCACTTTACTACCCACACTTCATTTCATTGCAAGGTTTCTCCCCTTCAATAGTTTCAGGAAAATTGCTCAAACACTAGTGATCCTGTCTTACCACATGACTACGTGTTTTAGACTCATCAGGATCCCATTTCACTATACTCTTCCCATCTTCATGGCCATTTGACTGTACTGATCTCATTCTTCTACAAGGATTCAACACTTTCTTATGTTACACATCACCTCCTCTTCCTTCACATCCAATTTATTTATTTTTTTGTTTTTTTAACACTTTATTTATTTTTAATTATCCAATAGAATCTATGTATATTGTTTAAGAAAGAATGGGTAGAAACAATACATTTAATAAACTATAAATTATTCAATAAATAAAACTACTCAATATATAAATATTATATAAATTATTCTATATAAAGAAATTTAGAAATCTACAGAAGATGTAGGAATAAGATTAAAAACATGAAATACAATTAATCACGTTGGTTTTCTGCATTCCACAAAAAGTATTTCCCAAATAAAATGGATGATAAATGGGAAAAAAAAGCAGAGAAGGAAAAAAGAATATAGGAATGGGAAGAATGAATAAAATTAAACAAGTTTTTAAACATTGTTTTAAAATTAAACTGACTTCATGTTTCATCTCTGATACGTTAAGTAATCAAAAGTCATCAATGGGGGCTGGGGTTGTGGCTCAGCAGCAGATCACTTTCCTCGCATGTATAAGGCACTGGGTTAGATCCTTAGCACCACATAAAATAAATAAATAAAGGTATTATGTTCATCTACAACTGAAAAATTAAAAAATTCAAAAAAAGTCATCACTCTTATCCTTACAGTAACAAAAATATCTAAAAATCAAATTACATTTCTTGAACCCAACAATGTACTGCTAGAGCTGTTAAGTAGTACATATAATTTTTAAGAATGGCTGGAGACAGAATATGGGCTAATTTGAGATTAAGGAAACTTTGGGGTCCTATAGACTTAGGGAAACCCTCACAGTTTTCCTTCCAGATACCCTACCAGTTTCCTACTGAAGATTCCAAAAAGACCTCATGTCTCTGATACGGTTAGGTTGTGAATTAAAAACAAAGTCAATTAAGGACAAAGTTTCAAAGAAAAATATTAGGAATATTGCAGTCAGAGACGGGAGTGAGGATGCCAGTGGGGGTGGTACACATTGATGAAACACTTGTGAAAGTTGTAGTCCTCAGACATTTTTGGATAAGATTAGAAAAAACTCCTTTGTCCCATGTCTGACCTGCACAACAGCAAGGATCTGGTATAATAACAATCAATTATAGCCAAAAGAGTTGTAATGCACAGATTCATTCTCCCTGAAGTAGTGTTTAAGGAAATTCAAATAGTGAGAGGAAAAAAAAAAAAAACAGGATGAAAACATAAAGCCTCTGTTACCTTCAGCTGCAAGCAAGTGTTAAACACCAGACAAGTCCTCACCAGATAAAATAAATACTCCTATCAGTGGCCTATTTACCTCATTTTTTATTATTCAATAAAACATGTCTAGCTTTCAACAAAAAATTACAAGATAGGTCAGAAGACATACTAATATGTAGTCTGAAGATAAACATCAGACTCAAACATATCACACGTTTGAATTGACAAGTTAAAAAAACTAAATGATGAATAAAGTTAAATACTCTAATGGGAAAAAAATATACAACATGCAAAAACTTATAAACTATGTTAGGGAAAATGGAAACTTTAAGAATCAAAACAAAATTCTAGAAATCAAACATGCTGAAATAGAAAGGAAGAATGCCTTCTGATGCCATCAATTAAATTATGGCCAAAGAAGGAAATCATGATCTTGATGATAAGTTAATTAAAAACTTCCCAAACAAAACTACAAAGGAAATAAAAGCAACCCAAGAACTGTGGGACAATATCAAAGGATAAAGCATGCATAATTAGAATACAAAAAGAAGAAAGGAAAACAGAGCAAAAAAATATTTGAAGTAAAACTATCTGAAAATTTTTCAAAAACTAAGATGAGATAAAAAGCACAGATTTTGAGAGAATATCAAGTAGGATAAGTACCAAATAGAAATAGGTGAATAAATAAAGTAATACCTAGTCATCTCATAGCCAAATTACAGAAAACTAAAAACAAAGAAAAAATTTTAAAAGAAGAAAGAAAAATAATTGCCTTACTTATATAGCTAGAGGAATAAGTATGAGAATTTCATTGGATAGCACAATAACCAATTTTTATCTTCAGCTGATGTTCCTAACGCAGTCCTTTTCTCCATTGTAGGCATAGCCCTGAGCCAACATCCGTGTGAATTCCACAATTTGAGTCTTTTTTAAATTCAATCTGCCAGTCTGTGTCTTTTAATTGATGAATTTAGGCCATTAACATTCAGAGTTACTATTGAAATATGGCTTGTATTCCTGTTCATTAGTTTATTTTTGGTTTTTAACTAGACTTGGTTTCTCCTTTGATTGGTATTTCCTTTAGTGTAGTCCCTCCCTTTGCCAATTTTCATTGTTGTTTTTCAATTCCTCCTTGTGGAATATTTTGTCAAGAACGCTCTCTAATGCAGGCTTTCTTGCTGTAAATTCTTTTAACTTTTGTTTATCATGGAAGGTTTTTATTTCATCATCCAATCTGAAGCTTAATTTTGCTGGATACAAGATTCTTGGTTGGCACCCATTTTCTTTCAGAGCTTGGTATATGTTGTTCCAGGATCTCCTGGCGTTGAGGGTCTGGACTGAGAAATCTGCTTAAATCCAAATTGGCTTCCCTCTGTATGTAATCTGCACCTTCTCTCTTGCAGTTTTAAAAATTCTATCCTTATTGTGTATGGTAGGCATTTTCATTATAATGTGCCTTGGTGTGGTTCTGTTGTAGTTTTGTACATTTGGTGTCCTGTAAGCCTCTGGTATTTGATTTTCCAATTCATTCTTCATGTTTGCGAAATTTTCTGATATTATTTCATTAAAGAGATTGTGCATTCCTTCGGTTTGTACCTCTGTGCCTTCCTCTATCCCAATCATTTGGTCTTTTCATGTTATCCCATAATTCCTGGATGTTCTGTTCATGGTTTCTTATTATCTTCATTGTGTGGTCAACTTTATTTTCAAGATTATATATTTTGTCTTCATTGTCTGAGGTTCTGTCTTCCAAGATCTCTAGTCTACTGGTGATGCTTTCTATTGAATTTTTTATTTGGTTTATTGTTTCTTTCATTTCAAGTATTTCTGCTTGGTTCTTTTTCAAAGTCTCTATCTCTTTCTTGAAGTAATTTTTTGCTCCCTGTATTTGCTCTCTTATCTCTTTGTTGGAGTGATCAATTGTTGCCTGTATTTGCTCTCATATTATTCTGTGCTTCACAGATCATTTTCATTATGTATGTTCTGAATTCCTTCTCTGACATTTCATCTACTGTGCTGTCAATGGATTCTATTGTTGTAGCATCTTGGTTTGTTTGGGGCATTTCCTTCCCTTGTTTTTTCATGTTGTTCACGTGTCTCCCTCTCTAGCAATGCTGATCTGAGGTATTACAGTATTATAGTTTCTACCCTATAATCTTTTTTTTTAAATTTTTTTTTAGTTGTTGATGGACACAATATCTTTATTTATTTATTTTATGTGGTGCTGAGGATTGAACCCAGTGCCTCATGCATGCGTGGCAAACGCTCTCCCACTGAGCTACAATCCCAGCCCCATCTACCCTATAATCTTAGAGTGTGTCTGCAAGTTACCAATACCTCACCTCTGGTGTAATGGGGCCTACAGGGACCTCGGGGATGATCTTCCTGGTCCTGGCTATTGGCTCTAGACAGATGTAGGCAGGGACAGCCACAGGTTGGTAGATGGGGGGGCTGCAGCATGGTCCATTGGTCTCCTCCTCTGCACATCAGTCCAGGGTCAGTCTGCTCCGCCTCCTCTGAGTTCAGGCCGGGGTCAGTCTTTCACATTCAATTTCTTTCTTTCTTTCTTTTTTTAAAAATATTTTTCTAGCTGTCAATGGACCTTTATTTTACTCATTTATTTATATGTGGTACTAAGAATTGAACCCAGTGCCTCACACATGCTAGGCATGCGTTCTACCACTGAGCCACAACCCCAGCCCTCTCACATCCAATTTCTATGGTCTATCTTCTTTAATGTTTTCTTTGCCACTTCCTATTAAACTATGACAAGTCTTCAAGGTTCAGTCCTTATCACTATTCTGTGCTACTACAGAAGGACTCTTCCATTCTATTTTAATAATCAGCTCTACACTGACAGCTCCCATATTTTTCTGTTCCTATGTCCTCCAGTCTTTGACAGAGGGGACCCATCATTGTCTATAACTCAAAGCCACCTACACCAAAACAATGCATCTTCTCTGTCAAATGAACATAAATCTTTTGATGTCATTCCTGATTACTTCCCCAACTTCCTTATTTCTGATAATGGGGTAATACTTCTGCAATCCTCTATGCTCATACGCTTGTCTTTTAAGTTCTATCTTAAATTATCCATTGTCTCCCATATGCTTGTTTCTTCAAGACATTTTCTACATATAATCCTTTTCCAGTATTTCCACCATCACTTCACAAATGGATTATTGTTATATTGTCCCAGATCACAACAATTTATTTTATGTGGAAATGTCTTGATAATTTTCCAGAGATGTTTCTTTGATTACTTCTGCTTGAAGGCTTTTTTTATTCAAATCAAACCCATTCAAACTCCTCATAAAGACCTATTACCTCCTGATCAAAATTCAAGGTAATCTTTTCTCCTTACTTTCTTCCTCAGAACCTGTCTAGATTCGTTACTCCCACCTCCTCTAATGACAAATGTCGAATGAAGCCTTCAATTGACAATCCTACCCTTACAAATCCTTTCCAAGCCAGTTATGTACTGGCTCTTGGGAAAGGCTGGTGAGAAATTCTGATCTATGATGTTGCCAATAACCCCCAACATAACAGATTTCAAGCTACCAATTGAGCACTCCAATTGTAAAATTCGGAAAAAAATATGCACAATGTTGGTGGGAACTGGCCCCAGGACACCACAGTAGCACTTTCCAGAAGTTAATATATATTATTTTGTATAGGTTCTTTGGGTGCATTATATAGATTGGTTTACTCATTGCAATAAGCTAGTCCTAGGAAGAGGAGTAGTCTATTCATGTCAAGAGCTTTCACAATATACATGGCACAAAGTGTGTGCTCAATAAAAACCTACTGGCAAGACCTGGAGGGATGTGAATAAGCAAAGCCAAACATGGGAGTGGCTAAAACGGGCATATTCTCATTTAGAGTTGGTTAGCAAGAACAAATAGAAAAAGCAATGAAGGAGCAGAATACAGTTGAAATAAAATCAGAATGGGAGCCAGGAAATACTGGTTATATCATAGCTTTTTGCCTATAAGACTCTTAGCAAACCAGTTCCCTTCCTGGGTCTTTAGTTTCCAAATGTGTAAAAATTAGGGAACTGGACTACATAACTTGTAGGATATCCTTTGACTCTAAATGCTCTGGGACATGGGTTCAACTTACAAGAAGGCAGCCCACAGTCCACTGCATTGGTAATAAAATGATCACAATAAATTCATTTTAAAGTCTGTAAAGTCAATGGAGTTTGAGGTAACAAAACTTTTCTGAATGTGTGAAGAACATTCTGGTAAGGCCATTCCATTCTTTTGATCTAATAATCATCCTATAGAAAGAGATAATGTCCTAAAAGCTGCACCTACTTCAATATACTCTTGGGGAAAAGTAGTATGAAAATTCACCTTATGTCTACTTATTCCAAGATATTTCCTAGTGTCCCTCATCAAGATATTTTTGACACTGATATGAGCTGAGGATTTAAGAACAGAACAGACCCAGTTTTTAACCTCAGGGAATCCATAGCAGTGTGGGTCGGTAGCCATTTAATTCCTATGCATTTACAGTTGTGCTTTTCATGAACTGCTCTGAGTAATGGATGCAAGTTTTGGACCCTCTTTCTCAAAACTAGACATATAATCATAAAACTTGAATAAAATTTCAGATATTCACAAGACCTCTCATCTGCATAGGTGTCCAGAGTACTGCAAGTTAACAACCTGACCTATATCTACATCTACAAAAAAAAATAAACAAATTCAACCTCATAAAAGCCTGTATCGGGGCTGGGACTGTAGCTCAGCGGTAGAGCGCTTGCCTCGCATGCGTGAGGCCCTGGGTTCGATCTTCAGCACCACGTACAAAGCAGTAAAATAAAGACATTGTGTCCATCTACAACTAAAAAAAAAAATTAAAAAAAAAAAGCCTGTATTGTTTGCTAAAGAACAGTAAAAATGTCTAATGGAAACAATTAAATGTAAAGGTCTGCTGTTTCAAGGATTTAGTTATTTGAAATTTTATTCACCTAGAGGACCTTATTCCTGACAAGATCTGGTGCATTCAGGGTGCTAGGGTCATAGACAAGAGTAGCTTATTCCAAATAGTATTGTGGATAAGTCAAGTATGCTTAGATTATGTTTCTATTTAATCTGTTATTCCTTTGGTTATGGTTGCTTATTATCAATCTTCTTTCTTGAAAAGTCATTTGCACATGAATGTGTATTTCCCTTTCATAAATGGATCTGCATTTCATGACTCTTCCGTTTCACATTAATGAGACCTAATTGGCCATGACAAATACTTATGTACTCATATCCTGAATGAGCAGTTTCAACAGTGGCAAAGAGCACAAATGTCACAAGGAGAGGGTATTGCCCTCTGCACTGTATTTTGTTTTGTTTTGGTGTTTTTGCAAAGTGATCAGGGACAATTCACTTAACCCTCTGACTTGTTTCATTTACAAAAAGGTGAGAGGGTAATGACTTGCCAGAGAGGGATGCTGTGAGAAATTGATCAAATAAAATAATGTGAAGTGTTTAGCTAGAAAGCAGGCAAGATAAAGCAGATCCCATGATGTTGCTCACAAAAATATCAGACATTCACAGATCATTTATAAAGAATTGCCCACATAATCTTTTTAGGTTCTATTAAAGTTTTTCTATCTGAAGTAAAATAAATTATTCTTTAATGACTGAAGGAACTGTCTTGGTTAAGTGCCAAATAGTAAAGTTCTAAAGCAGCAGATGCCTGCAGAAAGGCTTTGGAAGTTCCATGTATGCACAAGTACAGTCTCAAGACAGAAGTGAAATCAATTTGAATCCAACTAGTCAAAGACACTTTCACACAGTGTGTTTTAATTTTTTTTCCACAAAGCATTGTTCTTTCACTTGTCCTGTTGAAAAGCTTTAAAATATCTAATTGGATGTACACAAAAGATTTTAGGTGAATTAAATCAAAACTGATGAAATCAATACCAGTAATTTGGACTTTTCTTTTTTAGTAGAGGGAGTGTTTGCATTATAGAAAGTAATAATCTGTAGGCAAAACATATTTTCCATTCCATTCTTCACTGAAACACAAGATAAGCCATGTAAAGCATTACTTTTTTGGAGAAGATGCAGGCTACATACTAAGCTTGTTAAACTTAAACATTCACTATTGGTGGGGGATG
The DNA here is from genome assembly GCA_004024805.1 of Geosciurus inauris. NCBI lineage: Eukaryota > Metazoa > Chordata > Mammalia > Rodentia > Sciuridae > Geosciurus > Geosciurus inauris. Next base: position 89,841 of record PVHX01001357.1, on the reverse strand, counting down.
TTGGAAATCAAATCCCGGGCCTCTCACCCACAACAATATATATTTTTTTTGACACTGTTTCATTTACATAACAATGTATATTTGCATTCTTTCATTAGCCAAGTTTGGGTCATTCTTCTTTTAAAAATTGAACAACTGTTTAATTATCTTGTACCATGGAACAAAAGCAAAAGCTCATTACATCTCATCAAAGTTCATACAGGTGACCAAGAAAACTGTCCTGGCACCTACAAGAGTGAATATACCAACACTGATTTCTCAGCCCCACAGTAATGCCAAGGATCTGCTGGTCTCTGCAAGAAGACTAATTAAGCTCTCAGTTCCTACCTTCAAAATACCTAGAACACAAATGTCTACCGAGAAAACAAAAACTGCAGACCCTGCATTTACATAAAACTCTCCTCCAAGAAATTCAAAGCACTTAGTTTAAGATTGCTTAACACACCCCCCCCACCCCCCGCCTCCGTTTTTTTGTTTGTTTTGTTTTGTTTTTTGTGATGCTGGTAATTGAACTCAGGGCCTTGCACCTGCAAGGCACTCCTACCAACTGAGCTATATGCCCAGACTCTCCTCCGTTTTAAGAAAACATTTACTATTATTCTGTGAGACTTCAAACCCCTTCCCCACTCTGACACTTAAACCGCGGGAATCTCCAGGCTCAGATGGCCCGATAGCAAAAATAAACTCTTCTGATGAAGAGGAGAGAGGCGAGAGGGAAGATACAATTAGAGTAACGGATGGGGAAGTTTAAGGTGGAAAGAAAAAAAAAGTTCTAGGAATACCAAATGCATTAAGAAGCTCAGAAGAGGTTGGGGCCAGGGAGAAGAGCAAGAAGGGCGCAAAGGCCCCTTTAATTGGTGGGAGCTGGGTAAATAGAGGGCCAGGTACTAGGACACCGGGTTAGTCCGCAGCGTCTGCTTAGCAGCAGCCTGCTCAGCCCTAGCTCTCTCCCATTATTGAGACTAAGGTAGAATTCCTAGCCACGGTGCTTCGCGAAACCGAGCAACCCAGGGCCTAAGCCGCAGGATTCCCTCTCCCCCAGCCCACACTGAGTCTCACCAGCTGCCAGGCGCAGGCCGCGGAGGCTCCCCATGGCCGCCTACTCCGCCAGCCACACGACACCTCCCGCGGCAGCCGTCAGGCAGGTGCGCTCAAAGTCACCCAGCGTCGCCGTGGGAGGGGCGCGGGTGGTCCCGGTAGGCGGGGAGAGGGGCGGAGCCATCGTGGCGTGCCTGACGCGCGAGGCATGTGGGACGTGCGCGACGCGCCGAAGACGCAGGCGGCGCACCTCGCTCCGCCCCTGGGCTCCGTGTCCTGCGCAGAGTTTTAGACCTGTTCCGGTGAAGCGTGGTGGGCGTCGGGGGTATTTTGCCTTATTAATATAGAAAAGTTAAAGGGGAAAAATGTCCAACTTTTGCGAACTGTACACTTCGGAAATACACTAAATAAACTAGTGCTTCAGTATACTGTTCTTCCAATGTTTTCGATGAATATGTGCTTTTATCAAAAACAATTTGGGCTCCGTGCCTACTAGAGGCCCCAGGTCCTGTTGGCTTTTGGAGAATTTCAAGGCCAGTCTGAAAAATCAACATGTTTCTAACATTGTTTTCTATTTGCCAATAAAAAATCATTTCCACCACTTATCCACCCACACCACCAGAAATGTCCTTGTTTCGTGATCCTTCTTAATGGTCCCAAATTATTGATGAACATGGGCCCTTGTGCTCTAAGGACGGAGTGTAGACGCTACAGTGGAAGGATGAGAAATTGACTCCTAGACACTCTCTTGGAACGACCTCATTGATGTGGCCAGAAGACTTCCTTTTTGTAAGAACGAGATCGGAGTAAACAATCCTTTCAAGCTCTGAGAAGGAGACAGGTTAAAGGGGGTTAGAAGGAAAAGCAGGACAGCAGAATGACAAGGTTCGACGTAGATCACGAAAACAAGCCTTAAACTCAGCTTTCTGCTCCAACTATTTTTCGTCAGGCGGCGCCGCGGACACCTTTGCTTCACAGTGATTGGCCTGCAGCGGGGTCCTCGCGTTCGTCCAATATGGCGGCGCCCAGTGGCGGTGTGAACTGTGAGGAGTTCGCCGAGTTCCAGGTGATGGGGTTTTCCTCATGTGGCCAAGCGTGTCCCTCCATTTGTCCCCAGACCCTAATCCCTGCTTTGGCCTGGAAAGTCGCATGGATCCGTTGTGGATAAAGCGGGCGGTTGAAGGCTCTTTTTTTCTAGCCATTGGAGGTCATGGGGGGCGCGGGGTTTGGCCTTGGGGAACGAAGCTGCTTACTGTGAGTCGGGTGTGTGTGAGGGAGCCGGGGTCATATTCTTCCTCTGCCGCGCAGTTTTAATCAGGAACCCCCAGGCCATTTCACGGTTGTAAAGTCGAGCTTGGGCTCTGAGTAGGGATTATAACAATTTTGTAGCCGTTCCCTGAACTCAGTTCCCAGTCTTTGCCATTTCTTTCCTTTTAAGTTAAGCCTTTGTGGGAGAGAAGAAAGTGAAAGATAGCTTATTTATTTGGTAAAACACTTGGCTCAGTTTCTTTTTTTGGTGAGACAGAACGCTTGGACGTTTGGAGGGAGGATTAATTTTAATGCATACTTGCTCTGGTGCTATTGCCTTCCTAACCGTTCGAAAGAGGTAACATTTAAGCAAAAAGGCTATGTTTTTATATTACAACACCCAAGGTCCAGGGTTATTTATTAACGCTTGATTCAAAAACAAGGATCTCTGGATTTTGATCAAGTTAGCTGTGAAGGTTATCCGTTCCAATGCAGGCATAAATATCCTATTGTCTAGTTGCAGAGTTGGTTTTAAAAATCATGACCTTAAAATATTTTAAACTAAAGATATTGAGAAATCACTTAATGTACCATTGGCCTATCTGTAGTAAGCTTTGTTCTTAGGAATATTCCTATGTAGGTACTCCTGAAGGTATCCTCAACAGGCAAAGTGGTTTGACGGCATTTGGTCAAAGAAGTTTGTAATGGGTCTTTCTACCATTATTTGCACCCTCTTTTTCATGTCATGTGCTCCTCAGACTAGATCAGCCCTAAGATTAACTGGTTTAGTTGTGGCCTTGGCCTTGTCATTTCAGTACTGTGATATGACTTGAACTGAATAACTCCCTTGTGGGCAAAATCATTCCCTGCTGAGGGCTACTGCTTTAGAGGGAGAGGGTTAATTTAGGAAAATCTGGGGTAGAAATTCCCAGTCCAGAGGACTTAGGTGTGGGCTGCTCAGCTGTGGACTTGTCAGCCATTCATCCCCTTGAAGTTTCATCTTTCCTGAACACCCTGTGTTCCATATCTGCTGCTTTTTGGCTTTTCTTACTTCACATCTCTCATCCTATAGTGTGAGGATGCTCTTCTGTCATTTCATGCCTCTCAAGTACCACCCTGCTCTTTCTCTCCCTCTTCCATCCTGAGGGAGAGGGCTTCCCTGGTGCCTCTGCCATACTGAAGAACCCCTGAAGCTTCATAACCTCCATCTTACAAAGATGCTGCCTTTTGGAACCTTTCAAAAAATACATAGAAGATAACAGGTCACTGGCCACAGGAGAATGACCTTTTGGTCCCTGGTAATCACACTTACCTATGGGGACTTGCTGGTGGCACCTCTGTTGTCAGACACTCACTGTCTAATCCTGGGTTAGAACATTTTTTCTAATATCTGCCCTTAGGAGTAGTCATGTAGTTGTTTGGCCATGTGGTATAGATTATCATTGGGATTATAAAACCAATTAGACCATAATTCCAATTAAATGTACGATCATTGATATTTTTTTAAAAAGATGTTCTGGATTCTATGACTCCTTCTGTCATTAATAGCTTTGTGACCTTCAGCTAATAATCACTTAATCCTTTTGTGAATTATCTTGAATCTGTAAAACCAGAAGATTGGGGCTGGGAGTGCAGTTCAGGGTAGAATGCTTTCCTAGCATGTTCAAGGCCCTGAGTTTGATCCCCAGCACCTACAAAAGAAGATTGGATTAAGCAGGACAGCAATTTAAAATTGCTTCCATTTCTACAATTATTTGAATCTCTAAGGCCAAATTTCATAAGAGCTCTTTGTGCTGATAAAACATCCAACAGTGTTTAAAGAACACTTTGATTTCCTTTTGGATGGTCAAATAACATTTCAATGAGGCAAAAAGCTAACATATCTTTTCTAACCATTCCATTTACAGAGATACCACAAAATTAGTCCCTGATATTTGCAACTTACTTTGAAATATACCAAAAAAATAAGGTAGACTGATAGAAGGAAGTTTTTAGTTTCTCTAGAACTTTTCCATTTGTATAGTTTGTATACCCCAAGAACTTTTCCATATGTATAGTTTGTATACCCTAAGTTATAGCTCAGATGATATAGTTTACCAGAACTAACTTTGGCATATCATTTAACCTCCTTGAAAATGGGTATTAACATTTGCCCCACTGCCTCAGAGACAAACAACGTAAACAAGAGCATAAGTGAGGGTGCTGAAAAAATGTAAAATTTAAGTATGATATTTAGGTTTTGATGAGTTTATAAAAATTTTAAACATGATTGACTGATATTTGCACAAATTATTAATTAAAATTTATATTTTTAAAACTATCAAACCATTTTATTTTGCATGTAACTATCTTAAGAATGGAAAGCACTGCACTGAATACTGTGGAAGAAAAATAGAAAGTCATATTTTGTTGTTTATAGTACCAGGGATTGAACCTAGGGATGCTCTGCCACTGAGTTACATCCCCAGCCCTTTTTTAAAATTTCAAGACACCATCTACTACGTTGCTGAGGCTGGTTTAGAACTTGTGATCCTCTTGCTTCAACCACCTGAGTTGCTGGGATTATGGGCATTTGCTGTCATACCCAGTCTTGTGGATTTTTTATTTAAAAGATTAGATGAACTTTTTTCAAAATTATGAAAATGTTCAAACACTACAGAGAAGTTGAAAGAATTGTAGAGTGAATGCTCATATACCCACCATCTGTATTGTACAATCAATTATCAGCTATATTTGCTTTTACCACAAATCCGTTTATTCATCCTTCCATCCTTCTATCAGTCTACCTTATTATTTTGGTATATTTCAAAGTAAGTTGCAAATATCAGTATGCTTTATTCTTAAACATATCAGCATGCATTTTATTAACTAGACTTCAATATTTGTTTGCTAATTTGGAGGAGTAAATTTTGCATACAGTGAAGTACACAAATCTTAAGAGTTCTGGTCAGAGTTCGACATTGACCTACACCTGCAATGCAAACCTCCATCAAATGCTGTTACCTCCAGAAGTTCTCTCTTGCCCCTTCTTAGGTAGTCCCTCCATTACTAGCCTGTGCAACTATTTTCTGGGTTTTTTTTCCCCTCCATATTTAAATATTTTAAAGTTTAAGAGATTTTAAAGAATTTTAAATTTTTTTCCATTGTGAAAATTAAGAATTAGCAGACTCTTAGACGATATCTATTTCCAAAGTGAAAAAAATTTTAAAAGAATGTTTAAAATTAAGTGCCTTGAATCCCATTTAACATTCATTCAACATTTGTGTGTACTGTATTAGTCTGATAGGGCTGCCACAACAAAATACCACAGACTGGATGGTTTAAGCAACAGAATCATCCCCCCCCCCACCCCCCGTTCTGGAGGCTAGAAGTCCAGGACTTGGGTGTTATGTTTGGTTACCTTGAGGCCTGTCTTCCTGGCCTGCACATGACCACTTTCTCACTCTTGTCTGTCTGTGCACAGAAGGATCCTTGATGTCTCTTCCTCATTGTATAAAGACACCAGTTTTATTGAATTAGAGCCTCTACCATTATGACCTCCAGTTTATTTATTTTTTAAAGAGGTGGGTATTGCTGTGTTGTCCAGGCTGGTCCGGAATTCCTGGGCTCAAGCAGTCCTTCCTACCTCAGCCTTTTGATTAGCTGGGACTCCAGATGTGTTCCACCAGGCCTGGCTATGAACTCCATTTAATCTTCATTACCTCCTTAAAGGCCTATCTGTGGGAGTTAGGGCTTCAACCTGCATTTGAGGGTTGGGGAGGGGGTGGGACACAATTTAGTCCATACAGATACCTACCAGCTTCGAGGCACCTGGGGAAGCCCTAGTGGACAGAGTATCAAATAAACCATAGAGAACATGTAGAAGAGACCAAAATATGAATAAAATGGTAGAAGAGTTTAGAGAGAAATAAAACAAGTGATAACTGAGTTGGATCTTGGGTTGATAACACCAGAGTAATAGTATATTGGCCAAAAATTTTATGTACAGTCATGGGTCACTTAACGAGGAGGTTATATTCTGAGAAATGTGTTGTTAGGTAATTTCATTATTGTGCAAACATAATAGACTGTACTTACACAAACCTAGATGGTATAAGGCAGTCATTTATGGCATCTTGATGCAATCAAGAGATGCAGTAAAAGAAGGCTATGAGTAGGGAAAATATACCCTAATGTAACAATAAAAAATATAGTGTGTGTATATATACATATATGTGTGTATATATGTATGTATGTATGTATATATATATATATATTTTTTTCCCCCTTCCCTGAGGTACAAGAGATTGAACCCAAGACTACCACTGAGCTGCATCCCCAGCCCTTTTTATCTTTTATTTTGAGACAAGGTCTCACTAAGCTCAGAGTTTGGTTTCAAACGTAGGATCCATCTGCCTCAGCTTCCTGAGTTGCTGGGATTTCAGGCGTGTCACCGTGCCCAGCAACATATCATCGCCAAGTATTATGTACTGTACCTAATTATGTGTGTTGTACTTATATATAACTAGCAGCACAGTGAGATTGTTTATAGCAGCATCACCACAAACATGAGTAATTGTGTTATGACATTACAATGACTATAACATCACTAGGTAATAAGAATTCTTCAGCTCCATTATATTTTTATGGGACCACCACCATATTGTGATCCATCATTGACCAAAACATTATGTAGCGCATGACCCTAGCAAATCACTATTGCTAGAATAGAGGACTTGCCAGGGCCATATTGAGATTATACAAAGATTAGAACCAGATTGTGGGAGGTCTTGAATGCCAAACGTGAGAATGGGGAATCATTTTTTGAGCAGAGTGGGTGAGATAATCAAAGAGGCAGTTTAGGAAGATAAATTATTAAACATTCTAAGAGAATAAAATTGAGGCCTAGAATCCCATTTTAACATTCAGTATTTATTGTGTATTGTATTAGTCTGCTGGGACTGCCACAACAAAATACCACAGACTTGGTGGCTTAAGCAACAGAAATTTATTTTCTCACAGTTCTGGAGGCTTGAAATCCAAGAGCAGGATGTTATCATGGTTGGTTTTTTTCAACCTAATTTCCATAATATAGTGACTTATACAATTATCTTCTGAAATTTAGAATCTAAGCCTTTGTCTGGTTTTTTTGTTTTTTTGCTCAGTTAGTCAGGTCCAAAGGACTAAACATGGTAAGACATTTCAAAATCCAGTCCCAAAGTGCCTCACTGAACATCTCTCTTATTACCACCTTTGTTTAAGTGTCTTTGTCTTCCTAGCCCACCTCCATGTGTGATGGGCATTTAAGCCCTACTGTCCAGCCATGTAGATTTAGATTGCCTTTTCCCGAACACATGCTATTTGTCATTTCTGTGCTTTTTTGTTGTTAACACTCTGAGATTTCTTCCTCTTGACTCTATTTGAGACCCAGCTCATGTATCACCAAGACAAAATCAACCAAGTATTTCCTAGAACAGTTAGGTCTTGGTGTTTATATTAAGAATATTTGCTCATTTATACATAATAGGCTTGATAATTAAATACATACTGAATAGATTGTTTTCTAACATCCACACAGTGGTGCTCTGTTCCTGTCTGTAGGTGCTGACTGTCAGAGACTCCCATAGTTGCAGGCAGTCTGTTTTCAGACTGGGGGTGTGGGGTGGGGACACAGTGTGAGCATTGCAGTAAAAGCAAGGTTTTAAGAACAAAGTCTGTCTGGAAAAAGCATCTTGTGAATGGGATCTACTTCCAGGTAGCTTAGGCAGAGGAGGAGGAGAGAAAATGTTAAGTGAGTTCTAGTACATGGTAGTTTCCCTTTCTTAACCCTTATATGCCCTAAAAACTGCACCAAGTAATAAAAGGAATTTATCTGAGGATTAATCTTAGGAATGGACTATAGTATAATTGTATGGGCAGTAGAAGGTTTTTACTGCTTCTCCCTACTAAACATGGGCACACCTTCAGTGTGTAAATTGCCTTCAAACAGGATGAGAATTTCACCCCACAATAGAGATAAGAAAAAATGTAATTCCACAGAAGGCACCCAAATAATTTTAAAGGATCAGCTTAAAATGAGAGGTTTCATGATATATCAGATCTCTTCATCTTTTGAGAAAGATCAAAGGAGAAGCTGGGGGCTGGGGACACAGCCCACTGGTACAGTGCTTGCCTAGCATTATGCATGTGGCCCTGTGTTAGATGCCCAGCACCACCTGAAAAAAGATAGCAGAAGCTGGGGATACTACAAAATTTGAAGTGTTACTTTTACTGTTGTTTGACTTCCTGTAGCCTGCACTGAACTATATTTAGGTAATGCCTCTGTGGACATGCAGTTCATTGTGTATCATGTCTATTCAGGGATGTCGTCTATATATTTTCTGTGAGTGTGTGTGTGTATATGCATGCATGGAGCGGGAGAATGGTTTGGGGGATAGGCATCAGATAGGTAGTCAGTAATTCCTTATGAATGATAGAAATGATTTAAAGAGAACACTTGTGTGCATACATTCGCCTTCATTTGCTCTTAGTCTGTAAGGACCACCCAGCCTTTCTTTTCCTTAGACCTTCCTGGAGTTGCTTGAAGTGTGGCATTTTTTCCACTGAAAGGAAACATAAGCCTGCTGAAGGGGTTTATAGTTCTTTCCTTCCCCTTTTCCAGTTTAGAAAGAATTCTGTTCTTGCGTCTCAAGCCCCCCCCCCATCTTTTTCTCTTTTTGTTAGCCTTACATCTTTCTCTGAAATCTGTTTACAGCTTATAATTCTCAGCAGCCTCTGAACAAATCCTTTGCCAGTTTAGAGATGCCATTTTATTTTATGTAATACAGTACTGTCCAGTAGAATCTTCTATGATGGTGGAGATACTCTACATTTATGCTATCAACATAGTGATATGTCACTCTTTAGCATTTTAAATATGCTAGTGCAACTGAGGAACTAAATTTTAACTTGTTTTATTTTAATGACCATATGTGACTAGTATCTGCCATATTAAAAGACAAGCTCTAGATCATATATTAGTAATTCATTAGTACACAGAGAAAAATTGATATATTTGATAGTCCACATTTGTAGGTTTTATTGGTAAAACTGCAGAATTGATTCATTACCTAGTTAATGCGGGAAAACTCCCATTGCTAAGTATGGACTTTAGTAGTATGTCCATATTGTTTTATTGAAGGGGAATTTGTTTGTAGTGATTAAGGTACAGTCAGTGTTGAAACTCATAACTGGTTGAAGTTCAGAGTCAATAAAAACTGGGAAATGTTAAGCTATGTTTCTTTCACCTGGATTGCTGTTATCAGTTTCCTGACATCTCTCTTTGGTTTCTGCAATCCATTTTCCATGCTTAACACCTACAGTCATTTCAGGACCCAAATATGATCATGTAACCCCTCTGTACTTAAAACACTTGATTTTCTGGGGTTCTCAAGAAATACTAACATCCTATAACATAACCTATAATAGTGGACCTCATCTTACACCGTGTTTTCTCTTACTCTTTGCCCCTAAGCCAAGTTAAAATTTCATTCCATTTAATATTCTGTTAAATGGCTGTCATCAAGGTCAGTGCATGCAGTTCTTTTTTTTTTTTTTTTTTTGGAGGGGGGGCAGGCACCAGGTATTGAACCCAGTAGTGCTTAAACACTGAGCCACAACCCCAGCCCGTTTCTTATTTTTTATTTTGAGATAGAGTCTTGTTAAGTTGCTCGGGGCCTCACTAATTTGCTGAGGCTGGCTTTGAATTTGCAATCCTCCTGCCTCAGCCTCCCAAAACTCTGGGATTACAGGTGTGTGCCACTGTGCCTAGTCAGTCCATGTAATTCTTGACTTCATAATAAAATTCAACAGAATTGACTGTGCCTTCGTTTAAACCTTGCTTCTCTCAACTTCTTTGATATCACAGACTTTCCCCTCTACTTTAGGTGCTGGTTTCTTCTTGATCATTGGTCCACTTCATTCCCTAGAATCTCGCCAGTGACCTTTTCAAGTATCATAACTTTAAATAGCATAAATTTGTTAATATAATTCTAGCCTGAGCAGTGTCAGACTGTATAACTTTCTACTGTACTCAGATATCTTAATAGGCAAACTGAACAAGTTCAAAACAGAACTTTCTTTTTAAGGTTTTTTTTTTTTTTTTTTTTTTTGATTTTTCTTTGGGACCAGCAATTGAACTCAGGGGCACTTGATCACTGAGCCACATCCCCACTCCTTTTTTGTATTTTATTTAGAGACAAGATCTCACTGAGTTGCTTAGTGCCTTGCTTTGGCTTTGACTTTGAACTCACGATCCTTCTGCCTCAGCCTCCAGAGCTGCTGGGATTACAGATGTGCACCACTGTGCCTGGCCTTAAAGTATTTTTTTGACAAAATTTTAAGCATATGCTAAAGGAGAAATAGTACTTTGAAAACTCTCGTGTGTACAACTCCCAACTCTAACAATCAATTCATGGCCATTCTTTTTTTTGATCTCTTCAATATACTACTACCACTTGCCCCCTCTTGCCATATTATTTTGAAGCACATCCCAGGCATCATATCTTTTTTTTTTCCTGTAATTATTTCAGTAAAAGATTATAATTTTTAAACACAACACCAGGGTAATCTACCATTAACAGTAATGCTTAATATCCTGTGAGTTAGAACTCTTGATTTTTTTCAGTCCTTCCAAGTCTCTTCCTTCCCTAGGCTTTCCCATCAATTAGCAGCATTTCCGTATATTCAGTTGCTCAGGTCTCAAACCTAAAGTCATCGTATTTTCTTATCCATCAGCAAGTACTATTGGTTTTATCTTCAAAATAAATCTTGAATCCAACTACCTCTCCTTAATTTTACATCTACCACTTTGTCAAACCATCTTTATCTCTTTACTAAGCCACCTAAATGGTCACCCTGCTTTCATTCTTCTCTTATATAATCCATTCTTCACACAACAGCCAAAGTTATCTTTTTAAAAAAATTAATGGTATATCATTCCCTTATCTAAAACCCTGTAGCCTAATTTAGAACAGAATTCTCAATTGTTGCCAGAGTCTATATTGTCCTTCATATTTGGTCTACCCTGCCTCACCTTATACCACTTTTTCTCTTATTCTCTTTGTTCAGCTAGCCTTCTTTTAATTCTTCAGATACTCCAAAGTTTGTTCCTGCCTCATTATTTTTGACTTATTCCCTCAGATATAGTTGGTTCATTTCACATCATTCAGGTTTCAACTCAAATGTTAACATCTTCAGAGAGGCTCTCCTTGATCTCTCCACCAAAAGCAACCCCAGCTCCTACTTATCTCTCTCTACCCCAGGGCATTAATTTATGTTATTTCTCACCATACTTTTCAGTATGTAAGATTGTGTTTTTCATGGAGGTATTTGTTTATTGTCTTTCGTCTCCCCCTTGAGGAATTTGCTCAATAGGAGCAAGTAAGCAGTTTTTCTGTTTTATTCACCACTGTACTGGGTGTTTAGAATGGTGCCTGATACATAATAGACATTAGTAAATTTTTTTTAAGTATTTTTTTTTTAGTTGTAGATGGACCTTTATTTTATTTATTTATATGTGGTGCTAAGAATCGAACCCAGTGCCTCACACATGCCAGGCAAGTGCTCTGCCACTGAGCTACAACCCCAGTCCCCAAGTAAATATGTTTTTGATTGAAGAGTAGTAAATGAATGAACTCTGTTGTACAATAACTGCTCCATTATTTAAAGAAGGAAACTTGCTGAGGGCTTTCATAGCCAAAGGAAACTATCCAAAAAGACCAGTTCTTTTTTTAAAATTTAATATACAAGTTAAGCCAGTGCTCTATGGTCTTAGACTTGAACTGGAAATGCAGTAATGATTCATTAGGTCCTCTGACAGCCACTGAAAAGATCTAGGAATAATAAGATCAGTTCATTTTAATAGTTTATTGTATGTGTGATGCTGGGGGTCAAACATAGGGCCTTATATGTGCCATGCAAAGCATTTTTAATAACAAAGGCAAAATGCTCATGATATAATGTCATAAAGCAAGACTTGACCATATAGTACCCCAATTTTGTTAATATATTCACAGATGTAGAAAAAAGACTAAAGAGACATTAAAATTGATAATGGCTGGGAATATAGCATATTGGTAGAGTCCTTGCCTAGCATGTGTGAAGCTCTTGAGTTCAATCCCAGCAATGCAAAAAAATGTATGTATATATTCATAATGATTGACTTCGGATGACTTTTATTTTAAAAAATTTAATAATATTTCTAAAATGAAGGTAATACTTTAATAAGTGTTTTTATTTTAACACGGTTGAGGAAAAAATTAAGGAGTGGTTTTAGTCATGGATGTAAGTTTGAGAAAAGAAATAGGATGGTATGTTAAAGGAGATACTCAAGCAAAAATGCTTTTAGTACATGCTTACATTAAATGTTAACTTAGGTATTTTCAACCTAGTATTACATAATTCTCTTTTCTTGATGGTTCATAGTGATCTTGTTTTATGTTGTTGGTTTTTGGTGTTGTTTGTTTGTGAATTTTAAACAGAGAAGGGTATACTGCTAGAAACTTATCCCAGAGCTTATGATATATGAAGACAGAATGTAGCTGATGCTCATCCTTTCTCTAGTGACAAGTGAAAAGAAGTGTGGGAAAGGACTGTGTTATGCAGGTACTACTCAGCAGCCTTCTAAGTTCCCTGCCCTTTTGTTACTATTTTTCTTTGGGTTTGCATTTTGAAAATTGGATGCTCTTTGAAGGGTAGGGGAAACTTGAGAAATGGGAATCAGGGTTACTAAGAACAGGAAAACTAATTCCTACTTGTTCTGTGAATAAGAAAGCCACGACAAGATTTGATCTCTATCAGCATATTTTGTTTTACTTACTTGTATCACAAAAATAATACACAATCGTAGTCAAATACTAAGAAGCTAAAAGCTAAGAGTGTAGAGATTAATTTGCTTGAGTTGACTCCTACTAATAGTTTCTCATATATCTTTCTAGAAGTTTTCTTCCTAAGACCATGTGTTACAATAATAGCTGAGAGGAAATAGAGCAAACAGTTATGCTGGTGATTGTGGAGAATGTGTGGTAATCAGGTTCAGTAGAACCTTTTTTGGCTGTATGCTGGAGATGGAAAGGACACATTGTTTGCTAAGTACCATGCCAGCAAATGGGATTTAAATTTTACTCAAACAGCCTTAATCCTTAAGATGACTAGTTGAGGCAAGAAGACAGGCTTGGTGCCCACTCTTAGAATTATTATTATATAATTTGCCTGTCATCCTTGTAATAAAGATTTTCTTATGATTGCACTATATTTGACTTGGTTTTCACAGTCTAAAGAGTTGTTAAATATCCAAGACTTGTTTTTTGCTTAAATACTTAATTTTTATCATGTAATGTTCCATTCAGGTTATATTCTTTTATTTTAAATACATATAGGAATTACTCAAGGTGATGAGGACAATTGATGACAGAATAGTACATGAATTAAATACTACGGTTCCAACAGCTTCCTTTGCAGGGAAAATCGATGCCAGCCAAACCTGTAAACAACTTTATGAGTCTGTAAGTCTATCTTTTGAGTCTCTTTTTTTGCGCTTCTTCTATGCCTTTCTTTGCAGGCAAAATAAGAAATCCAACTGTGCGTAAACAAATGATATCTTCCTGTTTCTTTGCCCACACCTGAGAGTGTATAAGCATTTGGATCTGGTTTCTATAAATTAAAATAAATTTGTGGTCTCGTGCAAATCTGTAAAGAGATGGTTCTAAAGAATGAAAACAGTCATTGTTTTGACCTTTTTGTCTGCAGCCTTTAACTTTCAGAGACCTTATGCACAAAGGGATGAAGGGGAAAGTGAAATAGTAAAGACAGTAACAAGAGCAAAGATGAGAATGAATAAATCATGAAGCCAAACAGATGATGTAAGGAATATTTAAAGCCTATTCACACATTTTATGTCTTCTTTCCCTCAATCATCAAGAAGTGAAGTAGAAGGCTATGGCAGATGGGAGAGAAGGAAGACCACAGATAAATTGTCTTTTTTTGAGGCTCTGGTTTCTCAAGTATATATTTTTTCATGACCTCCTTTATTTCTCTTTAATTTCCAAAGGTAGAATGAAATACTGATACAGCCTAATATTGTTTGTAGTTTATTATATCCTCATAAGTACCTCAGTATAGCTCATAAGTACCTCAGTTCTCTTAAGTATTGTTTCAATGGGGAAGAAGTCTGTGAAATGTCCAAGTTGCTCATAGTCTCCCTGACTGACTGTAGGCCCTGACTGACTGTAGGCCCTGACTCAGATTTATTCTATAGTTGATGAAAAGATACATACTCTAAGGGCAGCACTTCTTCATGGGAGATGATATGCAAAGTTATAATAAAATACAAGTTTTAGAAATTCCAAATCTTAAAAGTGTACTCATAGCAAAATCATTTCAATGCAGTCCTTGTTATTATACGCCCTTTAATCTTAGCTTTACATTCTTTGTTCTCAAGATAAGCATAAAAATCAGTACTGAACAATAAAGTCCGTGAATTTGAAACAGTACTTTACAAGTGCATATATTTGGGGTTTCATCAAAATTCAGCTATGATCATCAAAATGTGCTTGAAACATGACCATTACCTTGCTAAGTCAGAAAATAGATGAGCACTCTTACTAGGTTTGGTACACCAAGATGATGGTTATTAAATAGTTCTGTCAGATATCGTTACTTTTGATAAACACACAAAATTGATGCAACTGTTAACCTGTGCCTTGTATATAGGTTTTCTTCATCAATACTTAGCCCTTTAAAATCTTGTAAAAGGCTCTAACAGGCAAATATAACATTCTTGTTTTTCTTATAGTAACTAAGACCTCTACATCCCTTAGTTTGTAATTTCTTTTCCTTGTTGACAATATGAAAATGAAAAAAAAAAAAAGAAGAAGAAGAAGAGCAAGGGACCAGAAAGAGAGGAAGAATAATAAGCGGCCCAAAGAGTGGACATAGGGTAGGGGAACAAGTGGATGGAACAGTTGGGGGAGAGAGGGACACGGAAGTAAAGGAAACTGAGATGAAAAGCCTAGCAGGGGAAATGCAGGAAATACTGGGGGCATGTTGAGGAAGAATACAGCCCAGGCTGCATAACTTTCACACTCTAAGGTGCTCTCTCTATCTGTTTTTATTTGATATAGCTGATGAAACACAATTTTCTATGGATTCAATTTTTAAAAATCGGTTTAGAAAATACTAAATTTCTGAAGTCCCAAAATAAGGATTTTTTCTTAACACTGAAATATGACAAATTGATTTGATTGTTTTTCCCCTTTTCATTCCTTTGTTCTTTTAGTTGATGGCAGCTCATGCTAGTAGGGACAAAGTTATAAAAAATTGTATAGCCCAGACCTCAGAAGTAGTAAAAAACCTTCGTGAAGAGAGAGAAAAGAATTTGGATGATTTAACGTTATTAAAGCAACTTAGAAAAGAACAGACAAAGGTAAGTTGAACACAATTTACATTTCTCAGGCAGAGTTTTTCCAAACATATCCTTCAAAATAAAGGCAGTTTTTAATATGCACAATTCAGAGTGAGATATAATTACTTAAAAAAAATGACCAGATTAATGCTTTATTTTTAGTGGACTTTGTTTTATTACATTTAGGAATTAATTGCAAATTAATGTTCATTTCATAAATGGATTCAGTATAGCAGCTTTAGGCAAAATAAGCATATAATCATATTTTATTTCCATTCCTTAATTTTTTCCCAATGCTAAAAACAAAAGCTCAATATAGATCAATGCCACATGATCTTTCTGATGCTTAACTTGAAACATTTCTTTATATTTGTATTTTGAAAGTACTGCCATCAAAATAGAGTACTGTTTAACTACAATTAGATATACTAGTACCTCATTATAATTTATTTATCTACTGTGTAGAAAGAGGTATGGGTCTTTTTGGACCACCTTTTCTCTGCTTTATCCAACATCCCTGCAGTGTTTTCTCTTTTAAGAAAATAACAAGTGCTCACTCGAGCATGTATAAGAAGAAGCCTTATTTTCTCAACTCAGATGTAATGTAGATAGAGAGTGGACCTCAGAATATAGTTAATGCAATAGAACTGTTTCTTTATAGCTCTTGTATATCATATCAAGAAAACAGTTGTAATATTCAACAGTTGTCCTTTAGTTCCCGGGCAATTGGTTCCAGGACCCTACCTTCCACCTATTGGGGATACCAAAATCCCCAGGTACTCAAGTCTCATGTATAAAATGGCTAAGTATTTGCATGCAACCTATACACATCCTGCCTTATACTTTAAATCACCTATATATTCCTTGTGATACCTAATACAACATAAAATACTCTGTAAATCATAGTTATACTATATTATTTAGGGAATAGTGGAAAGAAAAATGTCTGTTTGTTCAGTACATAATAGTTTTTCCTTTAGATATATTTTGATCCCCAGTTTGAATCCATGGATACAGAACCTGCTGATACAGAGAATCAGATGTATTTTATTATGTGGAATGCATTGCTTGTTTGATTGTTTTTTGGTACTGAGATTGAACCCCAGGGTGCTTAACTACTGAGCCACATCTCCAGCCAGACACACACACACACACACACACACACACACCGACTTTTTTTTTAGACAGGGTCTCTCTAAGTGGCTTAGGTATTCACTAAGTTGCTAAGGCTGGCCTCAAACTTGTGATCCTCTTGCCTCATTTTCCCAAGTTTCTGGGATCACAGGTGTGTGCCACCACACCTGGCTAACTTTTTATTTTGTATAATTTCAAACTTACAGAAGAGTTGCAAAAATGGTGTAAAGAACTCAATGTACCCTTTATCTCTGTTCCACTTTCATTTACATTTTGCTCTACCTGCTTTACAATTCATTCTTTTTTTTTTAAATATATATATATTTTTAGTTGTCAATAGACATTTGTTTTATTTATTTATTTATTTATTCGTGGTGCTGAGGATCGAACCCAGGGCCTCACGCTTGCCGAGGCAAGCGCTCTACCGCTGAGCTACAATCCCAGCCCCTACAATTCATTCTTTTTATCTTCCCTTCTTCCCTTTATTCTCCCCTGCCTCCTTCCTCCCTCTGCCCCACACACCTAAACATGTAGCATGTTCTTTCCCTGAACAGTTTTGAGAGCATGTTAGACATTTATCCCCCACCCCCACCCCTTTTTTTTGTACCAAGAATTGAACTCAGGGATGCTTAACTACTGAGCCACATCCCCAGCCCTTTTTATTTTTCATTTTGGGTATCACTTAGTTGCTTAGGGCCTCTCTAAGTTGCTGAGGCTGTCTTCAAACTTACAATTCTCCTGTCTCAGCCTCCAGGTTGCTGGGATTACAGGCATGCATCACTGCTCCTGGCACTGCTTTACCCTTAAACTTGTTGGCTATTTCCTAAGAACAGGGAATTTTTTTTCACATGACCATTGTCTAGTTATCAAAATCTTGTTTGTATATTAAGATGACACAAGAGGTAGTTTTCAGATCCTTGTGTCAGACAATTGAAAATCCAGTGTGAAATGGAATCAGTGCTTCCATATTAAGCAGTTGTGAAATTTGCTCTTTGTTGAGTAGGTGTAGCCCAGCTTTGAAAAGGGGACCTTGTCATCTCTCTCAAGCTGTTAATAGAAAGAAAAGTCCTGTTCCTTGCGGTGCACATGGGGAAGTAGTCCAGTTTGCTGCCCTTTCATGGTTCAATGTGTCTCCCTGAATACGTCTCAGCCAATGTTTTTCCTGCTCTGTTTGTTCACAACTACTGCTTCAGATCTGAGTTCCATCCCTGCTCATTCATCAGGCAGTGGTGGATTCCTCAAGCAGTGAACTTAAGCTATAATGTTCATCTTACCTGACCCTTGATGCTCGTGAAGGCTTGTAGATTATGTAAAACCAGTCAAAGTCGAGGGAGCTTTGGATTTTGTATTTCATGAAGGTGTTGAAAAAGGAAACTGCATAGCAGGATTTTTCAATCAGAAACTGAAAAAAATCAGCTGGGCGTGGTGGTACAAGCCTGTAATCCCAGCACTTAGGGAGGCTGAGACAGGAGAATCCCTAGTTCAAAGCCAGCCTCAGCAATGGCGAGGTGCTAAGCAACTCAGTGAGACCCTGTCTCTACATAAAACACAAAATAGGGCTGGGGATGTGGCTCAGTGGTTGAGTATCCCTGAGTTCAATCTCTAGTACCAAAAAAAAAAAAAGAAACTGAAAAAAATCACTCTTTGCATATCAAGTCAAAGAACAGGATGACTCTTATTAGTGAAGAGCAAAGTTCCAAATTGAACTGCTGTGTACTGGGAGTGATTGTGTCACACAATTTGCTCAACCCTCAGATATGGGTTTTGTTTTGTTTTTTGGGGTTTTTTTGGTACCAGGTATTGAACCCAGGGGTGCTTAACCACTGAGCCATATCCCCATCCCTTTTTGTATTTTATTTAGAGACAGGGTCTCACTGAGTTGCTTAGGGCGTCGCTAAATTGCTGAGGCTCGCTTTGAATTCATGATCCTCCTGCCTCAGCCTCCCGAGCTGCTGTGCACCACTGATTCCAGCTTTCGGTCTGGTCTTTCTGGTTTTAGGGCTGGGAAGGTCACCAGGATGATGGCTACAAGGAAGAATTAGAAAGCAAACCACGAGGTCTGTAAGGGTTACTTTCTAGCCTGAGAGCATAGAGGGCTAGAGAGCAACTGTGGGTAGTGCATAAGCAATAAAGATGCGAATTTTTAAAAATTTTTATTTTCAAGTTTGCTGTGAAGATTATGAAATAAAAAATAGCTTTCAGTGATTCTCCAGCTCTTCATTTTCTATACGAGGAAACCAAGATTCAAGGATAGTGTTATATCCAGTCACAAGCTTAGTAAGTGGCAGAGCTGGAACTTTAACCCATTTCCTCCAACTCTGGATTCAGTTTCTTTATGTGAAGTTGTGACTAAAAGTCAAATTCTGATTACTTTAGTGACCCTGTTTTATTTATATACAGAAATGCCAGTGTACAACTTCCCTGTTCTCTATCTGAATCCTTAACTTAGAAGAAATACTTTCCTTGCCGATGAAGAGCCAAGTTCACTGAGTATTTGGGAGTGATTGTATCACACAATTTGCTCGGCCCTCAGGTCTGGTCTTTATGCCTTTAGGGCTGGATGATGGCTGCAAGGAAGAGTTTGGAAAGCAAAAAGGTTTACTTTCTAGCCTGATAACATAGAGGGCTAGAGGGCGACCATGAATAGTATATAAGCAATAAGAGCATGTGGACATGGGTAACTTCTGTCACCTGTTAGTGGCCTCAAGAGGAAGTGTAAGCCAGGTGTGGTGGCGCATGCCTGTAATCCCAGCACTCTGGGAGGCTGAGACAGGAGAATCATGAGTTTGAGGGCAGCCTCAACAATGATGAGGTGCTAAGCAATCTCAGTGAGATTCCAACTGAATCCAGAGTTGGAGGAGATGGGTTAAAGTTCCACAAAATAGGGCTGGGGATGTGGCTCAGTGATCAAGTATCCTTGGTACCAAAAAAAAAAAAGGAGGAAGTGTACCTGTTTAAGACCCAGAACCTCAAAAACAACCATCTCAAGCAATAGTTTGTTGGTGGCACTGAAAAATTATATTAGAAGTTGATGTATATCTACAATGTTATGAATAGGGGAAAATTGGGGGGGGGGCATGGACTGTGAAACTCTAAGGGAAAAAAAAATCTCATTTACCTTGGTGACTTTACAACATTTTAAATTAATTGCTCTGAAACTTCTGCTTTTCAGTCTGTAAATGAGGATTCATACTTCATAACTTTTTTTTTATTTCACTCTTTTGCCCAGGCTGATCGCAAATGATTCTTCCACCCCAACCTTTCCAGTTGCTGGGACAAGCACGGGCCACCATGCCCAGCTACTTAATAACTTTTTAAGCTTTCATTTTTTGGTGAGGACTGCATTATATAATGTACATAAAAGCTAGAATATTGGCTGGTAGACAGTAGCAGTTCCTTTCCTTTCCTTTCCCGGTTTTTGGGACCGTTGCATTACTCCTCTTTATATATCCCATCAACCACTGATTTTTACCATTTGTTTTGCCACTATTTCAAGGCACAAGGGGGAACAGGTGACTGTGTCTTCTATGTCAGTGCTTTCCTCTTTTTGATACTTCTAATTGTTGAAAGATTTTCTTATATAGTACAAAGCTCTTTCCCCCTTCTAATGTGTAAATACTGTTTCTTAATCTTCCTTCTGGAGCTATACAGTCTAAACCCATTTTTATACAACATCCTTTTAAATATTTAAAAAGTTAGGAAGAACATCTTGATGGCATATTATTACATTCTGTTCGTCAATTGAATCGCCCCTTTTCTTTTTTCTTCTTCCTCTTTTTTTTTTTTTTTTTAAGTCGCTATTTTTGCCAGGCCTGGTAGTGTACACCTGTAATCCCAGCAATCAGGGAGGCTGAGGCAGAAGGATCAGAAGGATCACAAGTTCAAGGCCAGCCTCAGCAATGTAGTTAGGCCCTAAGCAACTTAGTGAGACCCTGTCTCAAAATAAAAAATAAAAGGGCTAGGGATATGGCTCAGTGGTTAAGCACCCATGGGTTCAATTCGCAGTATGAATGAATGAATAAGAAAGAGAAAGACTGGATGGCTCATTAAAATCTGAAACTGAGGTTGCTTAGGAGCTTCTTCAGATGTGATACTGCTCCATAGCACAGGTCCAGTATCAGAAACGCAGTCCTTCCCATCAGGCCATAGTTCCAGCCATATGTGCCTGTCTACGTTTTGGCATTAGTTCTTGAGTCTAGGCATAGAGTGTATAGGAGCCACTGGATCTGATTCAAGTTCCATTCTCATTAGTGTTGCATGCAAATTTCTCAGGCCTCCTGCCTGAACTGTTTTCCTAATTGGTCTGGGTTTTTGGCCTGGGTATCAGACTCATTGTTGCCCAGATCTTATCTCACTGCTTGGCATTTTGCTTTTGACTCTGGCCTGGGTGGGTTTGCAGCTTTAGTCTGAGGAAGTCATCCTGGTTCTAAACTCTAGCAGCTTCAACATGTAGCTTGTAGTTCATGCTTTTTTCTCTTCCTGCCCTCTACCCTCTCCCACCTGGGAACCCAGAGGCATTCTGCCACTGAGTGACATCCCCCACCCTTTTATTTTTTGTTTTTGAGATAGAGCCTCACTAAATTGCTGAGGCTGCCCTTGAGCTTGCAATCTTGCTTCAGCCTCCTGAGTTGCTGGGCTTGTAGGTGTGTACCACTGCACTCAGCATTATCTTTAAAATATTTTTTTAGTTGTCAGTGGACCTTTATTTATTTATTTTTATGTCTTTATATGCGGTGCTGAGAATCGAACCTAATGCCTCACACACGCTAGGTAAGCAAGCACTCTGCCACTAAGTCACAACCCCGGCCTCTGCACTCAGCTTTTCTCCTATTGTATTTTGACTATTTTCAAACCCTCTTCCTGAAACTAGCTAGCTTCTTCCAAGTCCCTCTGATCAGATTTGACTAGGAATATTATGGGTCCTGTCATCTGAGCCAGCAATGGAATTGACCTCTTTTCTGGTGGAGTGAGAAAGTTAGACTTAGCATTTTAGCCTTAGACCTGTGGCATTGTGGTCAAAGTGTGAGTATTCATGCCTTTCTAAATCACTTGAGCATAACATATTCTCCTTCTCTCACCTTGTTTTCCTTCTGGATTCTTTTTCTTAATTCTCTATCCAAATCAGCTTGCCATGCTGTCTTTTTTCACTCCTATATTCTATCTTCAAATCCATAGTTGTATAATCAATTTCTAGAACTAGAATTGTTGGATTCAAGGACATATAAATGTACCTATTTGATGTCTTCCCAATTTGCCCTTCCCAATTTGCCCTCCATAGAAATTGAAATAATTATACTGCTACTGAAAGTGTGTATGAGTGTATCTTTTCCCGCTATCTCACTGTTATTAGGTTTTATCAAACTTTTTCATATTATGGTTTGTGTATTTCTTTGTACCTGAATAAGATTGAAGTTTTTTAAAAAATTATGTTAAGGCATGGGAATGTAATTCAGTATTAGAGCACTTGCCTACCATGCATGAGACCCTAGTTTTGATTCCCAGCACTGCAAAAAGATAATAATAACAATAATAATGTTTATTGGCCATTTTTATATCATCTTTGAGCTATTTGGGCTTTGGATTTTTTTTTTTTTTTTTTAATACCAAGGATTGAACCCAAGGGTACTTAACCACTGAGCCACGTCCCCAGCCCTTTTTATATTTTATTTAGAGACAGGGTCTTGCTGAGTTGCTTAGGGCCTTGCTAAGTTGCTGAGGCTGGCTTTAAACTCGTGATCCTCCTGCTTTAGCCTTCTGAGTGACTGGGATTACAGATGTGCACTACCTCGCTGGGCTTTGAGAATCTTTAAAAGCTCTCACGGTGATTGATTATAATATGCAGTTTGAAAACCACTTTTCTGTAAGATATGACTATTGATTAGATTTGGTGTGAGGGATTTGTGTCAAAGAAGGTCACAAAATCTATACCATTAACAGACAAAAGAGCAGCAGCTAATTTTGTTGGGTAAAAAGTTTGGTTAGCTCTGTACATTGCATAACTTAATTTTTTTTTCTTTCATGCAGTTGAAATGGATGCAGTCAGAACTGAATGTTGAAGAAGTGGTAAATGACAGAAGCTGGAAGGTATAAAATAGATTCAATTATTGGAGAGAAATAGGAGGGAAACTGAGTTAGCAAAGGGCAGCCAGGGTAAAATGAGTGCCAGGAGGCTGTAAGAAGAATAGAGATCATTCACTAATAAGCCGCTGTGGGCTTTACATTTTTTTGGTGGTGGTGGGCGGGGTACTATTATCCTGTACATAGAATTATCTTATAAAAGTTAGCTTTATAGGCAGATGGTGAAACTCTGTGATCTGTCATGGTAATAGACTTGGAGATATTCTATGTCTCCTAATACTAATTTATGGGCATATTTGATATTTAAATTTTTACTCTAGTAAACTAATAACCTTCAAAGAGGTTATTTGTTAAAATTAGCCATTTGTACATAATTCTTTTCCATAAAGTTTCATATCAGTAGCTACCCTATTAGTTTCTTGTCTTCTAATGTATTTGATCATGAATTTTTTTTTTTTTTTTAAATTTTATGTAGCTTTACTGGTGTCTGGTAATAGGTCTTATTACTGCATGTAGGTTCACATGTTCTTTTTTACCACCCCTGTAGTTCTGATTAGGAACTAGATTGGGGAACCAGATCTCAGGACTTTACATATAGTCAGAAACCATGAGTTCTGACTTTACTTGTAAACTTCTAAAGTCAAAGATTTCCAAAGAGCAAAACCTATCAAATCTGAAAGAGGGGCTGGGGCGGTGGCTCAGTGGCAGAGCACTTGCCTCGCACGTGTGAGGCACTGGGTTCGATCCTCAGCACCGCATAAAAATAAATAATATAAAGGTATTGTGTCCACCTACAACTAAGAAAATATATTTAAAAAAAGTTTTTTTAGGGGCTGGGATTGTGGCGCAGTGGTAGCGTGCTCGCCTAGCATGCGTGAGGCACTGGGTTCGATCCTCAGCACCATGTAAAAATAAAGATATTAAAACAACTAAAAAATAAATATTTAAAAAAAAGGCATTAAAAAAAAAAGTTTTTTTAAAAAAAATCTGGAAGAGTTTTTTTTTTTTTTTTTAAAAACTGAAAATTCTGTTTTATCTTTTGAAATTAACTAATGGGCTACGTTAAAACCCTTGTAAGAGAGAGGCTAACTGAACCAAAACCCAGAGTTCAAAGCCATAGTTATTACTAGGATTATTTTGCTGTTGTGCTAGTTAATATTCATGGAGTCCCATTAGATGTAATTACATAGCAAATATGAAATATAGAAGAAACAGTTAGATGAATAGCATTTTAGCAGGAAAAGAACTGTGTTCTTGGCTTGACTGTTGTCTTCCTGGCTGGGCCTCCCTTAGGTTTCAAACCTTGGCTTCCAGGCACCTGGCTTGGCTTCTTAGATTCCTAACTCTTGACATTGAATAAATGTTTTTCTCTCTTCATTTCCTTTTGTTTGTTTGTTTCAGAAATAGTCATGCTTTTAAAGATACACAAAAGCAAAGGAAGAATATTTAATCACTAAACATAATACTTTTTATCATAAGAAGTCATCTACCTACTGTTTATAACTAGCTTATTTTATAACATGTCATTTTTCCTTTGTCTTTCAATAATTACATCAATCTTGGGGGAGGGGAGTAGCCTTTGACAACATGCTGAGTCATGAATAAATTGCAGAATATAAAATAACTTTTTTTGCTTTATCTCATTTCTTCATTCTATTCTGCTGGCCAAAATTTAATGCCTCTGTCCTTTCCACTAACATGATAAGCTTAGGCTATTTGAAAGTTTTTGTCACCATTTGTCTTGAAATATTCTTTGGTGAAGTAATATTTATTCTTGGAACAGGATGGAGAGGGGCACAGTGAATATCTATCTGGCTTATAAACCCAGTGCAGAGGATTATAATATATATATATAAAATGTGGTGGGATGGGTAAAACATGTTTGGATTTGATATCACAGATGCTATTGACTTATGATGGGGTTACATCTTGATAAACCCATCATAAATTGAAAAATGTATTTAATACACCTGACATCTTGATAAACCCATCATAAATTGAAAAATGTATTTAATACACATCATAGTGTAACCTAGCCCAAATTAAATATTCTCAAGACACTTACATTAGACTACACTTAGTTGGGCATTGAGAGAATTGTTCTGCATATCGCGAGCCTGGGAAAAGATCAAGATTTGAAGTATGGAGGCTGGAATTGTAGCTCAGTGGTAGAGCATTTTCCTCGTATGCGTGAGGCACTGGGTTCGATCCTCAGCACCACATAAAAATAAATATATAAATAAATAAAGATATTGTGTCCATCTACAACTAAAAAAAAAAAAATTTAAAAAGATTTGAAGTATGGTTTCTTCTGAATTTATACTGCTTTCACACCATCATAAAGTTGAAAAATCATCGATAGACCATCTGTAGTTATAAAGAAAATAGGTTCTACTCCTTCACAAAGAGTGATGCCTTTACTTGTTTCAAAACAGAAAATGTAGCTCTGGTACAATAGCCAGCAAGAATGGTTAGGAAGTCATTTAGAAAGATTTGGAGTTTATATCATCCCAACCAGTGTGTCGAGGGCACTAGTTTGAAGCTTTTTCTGGTCTGAGCATTCGAAGTGTCAGGGCTGGGAACAAGACTGAAATAAATTTTAAGATGAAACAGTCAGAAGGTCATAAACTTTTTACAAGTTTTCTTTTAACTAAGATATAAATGTTGAAAATGTACAATTTAGAGATTGCAAATCAAATGAACATTCATATACCTACCATCTAGGTTAAGAAGTTGAATAATACCATGTAGTACCTTAGAAGCTCCCTGTGCAGATTTTTTTTAATCACAACAAAAGCCAACAGAAGTAATTTTTTTACCTTAAAAATTGTTTCTTAGCATAAGTGGGTATGGAGGTAAAATCTGAGAAGAAATTCTTTTAGGTTTTAAAATTTTCTTTTTAATTGGACACTTAAAATTTTCAGACGTGTTCTAAATTTTTAGTTTTTTCTTAAAATTTTTACATATTAAACCGTATGCAGTAAAACTTCTACCTCTGACCCCTCTACTCTAAGCCATCTCCTCTTGTCTGAAAGGATAGTACATGCTTTGAGATATTTGTACCTTGTTTAATTTTGCATGTGTGTATTTCCCCCTTTGCTACACAAACTGAAGTGTGCTGTCCATACTTCCTTTTTTTCCCTCTTAATGTATCTTGGAAATCTTTTAAAATGAGAACATAAAAAGCTTCCTTTTAAGCTTTTTTTTTTCCTTTGGTACTAGGAATTGAACCCAGGGATGCTTAACCACTGAGCCACATCCCCAGCCCTATTTTGTATTTTAATTTGAGATAGGGTCTCACTGAGTTGCTTAGGGCCTCATTGAGTTGCTGAGGCTGGTTTTGAACTCGCAATCGTTCTGTCTCAGCCTCCTAAGCCACTGAGATAACAAGTGTATGCCACCACACCTGGCCCTTTTAATCATTTTTTTTTAAATGTTTATTTTTTAGTTGTAGGTGACAGAATATCTTTATTTTTATGTGGTGCTGAGGATCGAACCCAGTGCCTTATGCGTGCTAGGCGAGCACGCTACCACTGCGCTATAATCTCAGCCCCCCTTTTAAGCATTTTTAAGCTTACTTCATTGTCTAGCTGTAACAAAACATATTTAGCATAGTCCCATATTGACATTTAGTCATAGAGCATACTTTTAACATTTATGATAGGCCATTTGTTTTGCATTTTAGGAAGTAAGATGGACAGAACAATTATATAAATCCATAGAGTACAGCAAAGTAGCGGTTTGCGTGGCAAACTTAATTTTAAGTCCAAACTATGTCCAGAATATGGAACTGAAATGTTTGTTAATTTTTCAATTAGCTGGCTCTTGATTTTTCTTTATGTAATTTAAATCATAAAAATATTAAAGTTACCTTGTGCCTATATATCAAGCCTTTTGTACACTTATTACCTACTAAGTCAGTTTGGCCTGGTGAGGCAACACCTCTGTTTGCTAAATCTGTTGGCTTGGAACAAAAATGATAATATTCACCTAATCAAATTTAGTTCCAGACCTGATGTATGCAGAATGACTCAATGACTTCTATTTCTTTTTAAATATCTTAGGTGTTTAATGAACGCTGCCGAATTCACTTCAAGCCTCCAAAGAATGAATAAAGAGAGATCCTTTTTTTTTTTTCAACAAATGACCGGGTCATCTCATGAGAGCTAAGCACGACAAATATCAACAGGGTGGGCTTCTTAGGATGATTTCTGAGCCAACAGTCCAAGACCTTTTGTTGATTTGAGCCCCACTTAGCCAAGACCTCAAGTCTAAATAATTCTGATAATTATAAAATAATCAACTGCTATTTTATACTGATTCTGTAAAAAAAATGTTTTGTAACTATTAAAATAATTTTCTGACTCAGTGTACATATTTATTTGTTGGTTTTCCAAATTGAGACAGTTCTCATAAGAGAATTTGCAAATAATTTCAACATCTGAGTTTATTTGTATTATATCTTTGGGTTTTATCAATTTGGCATAGAATGGACATCTTTGGCCACTGATAAGTTTATTCTTACATTTATCATTTATTTTAAAAAGGGTAGTTTTATAAGCTGGATGCCATCCAATGAAGCTTTCTCTTAGTATCTTAATCTATCTTGTTTTCAGATGTAAAAACTAAACTGGGTGGAATTTTTTCCTGAACATTTTTTTCATGGACACTGAAAAAGAAAGCAGTAAAACACATTGAGAAAAGGCAAAGGTCGGCGAGGGTTTGTGTGATACTAAGTGAATTAGTAAAAGTATTCTGCTATAATTATGGGATTTGATTATTGAAGAAAAACACTGGCTCTGGGGATGTATAGTTCAGTAGTAGGTAGAGTACTGGCCCAGTTTGTGTGAAGCCTTAGGATCAATCCCCAATGTATCAAAAAAAGAAAAACACTTTCTAGTACAGGATGATTGTATTAGCTTTGTATTGTTAAATACAATTTGCCATAGGCTTGGCTGGTTAATATCACACCTATTTGGTTTCTCATAGTTCTGTGGGTCAAAAGTCCAGACGTACTTGGCTCGACTGGGTTCTTTGCTTAGAGTCTCACAAAACTGAAATCAAGCTAAGAGCTAGGTTGGCTTCTTGAATTGGAGTCTGGGAAGAGAATTTACTTCCAACTTCACTGAGTTTGTAGGCAGATTCAGATCTTTGTAGATCTGAGGTTCCCATTTCCTTGCTGGCTGTCAGGCACCACTCAGCTCATCAAAGCCACCCACATTTCTCCAAATAACCTCTGTTTTCAGTCTGGTGGCAGTGCATTAAATCCTCATACTGTGACTTGGGCTTCCTTTTCTACTATAAGCCAGATAAATTTTTTTAAACACTATATGGATTAGACCTACAATGATTCTCAATTTATTATAATCGGGTGTATCTACAACTCATTTTTGCCTTGTAACAGTCACAGATATGATATCTCAGTCCCATAGGGTGGGACATTTTAGGCAATCAGTTTACGATTCTGTCTATCACAGTGATCTAAACAAGCCACCTGGCTCTGGCCTATTAACATTGACCATCTAGGTCTCTGATAGGCCTGTGTCTTTAGTATGTTGAACTTAATTAGTATATGCACTTGGAAATGAACAATAAAGTGCTCACTGTTCAGCAAAATTCTGAACATGGACTCGTGGGTCAGATGGTGTGCTGGGGAGTCTAATAAGACTGGGGAGACTAGTATTCTCAACAAGACAAATTCCCTAAAGGTCAGCAGTGAGAAAGATTTTCTATAAAGTGTTACCAATTTCTTTTTTTTTGTACCAGAGATTGAACCCAGGGGCACTTAACCACTGAGCCACATCCCCAGCTCTTTGTATTTTATTTAGAGACAGGGTCTCACTGAGTTGCTTAGGTCTTTGCTAAATTGCTAAGGCTGGCTTTGAACTTATGATCCTCCTGCTTCAACCTCCTGAGCCACTAGGATTACAGGCGTGCACCACCGTGCCTGGCCATGTTAGCAGTATTGAGTGAATTGAAAGGCTGGATACAAAAATGAAAAGACAATAAAGATCTTCCAGCTGGTTTGTGGCAGTGCATGCCTGTAATCCCAGCAGTTCAGGAGGCTGAGGCAGGAGGATCACCAGTTCTGAAACAACCTCGGCATCTTGTTGATGCCCTAAGCAACTTAGTGAGACCCTGTCTCTAAATAAAACAAAAAGGGCTGGAGATGGGGCTGGGGTTGTGGCTCAGTGGTAGAGCACTTGCCTCGCATGTGTGAGGCACTGAGTTCGATTCTCAGCACCACATAAATAAAATTTTTTTTTAAAAAAGCTAGAGATGTAGCTGTTTTCAGCTGACTGGAGAACATAATGCCCTTGTCTTTGAAAAGACAATTTAAAGATTGAAATATGCCAAAAAAGTGCAGTAATAAAAAAGGAGTTTTTCTAGTAAGTCATTCTCTTTTATAAGGTATCAGTTCTCGAATGGAGTGATTAGGTACTAATGCTACCAGTAATATATGTAGTAGTAATGCTGCAGTAGTATAATGCCCTACATGTTCAGAAATAACTTGTAAACTGTAGATGAATCAATTATGTAGTCCCAGTTTAAATAAAAAATGAATATTCTACCTAGAGTTAGGTGATACAACCAAACATGTTAAGAGATTACTAAGGTTACTTGTTATTTCTGTGTGTACTTAGTCTTGTAGAATACCCTTGATTACTTTGACCCTTAAAAAATTCCTGTTATTGAGCATAGACATGAAAAAATAGGGAAAATGCAAAGTGATCCCTTACGCATCTCCAGAGCAAACCTTATTTTATCCCACAGAATTATGTTGAGGAGGAAGTCTAAAATGTAATTAAAGGTTTAAGCAAAGAGAGCTACCAGCTTCTTAATGAAGTGGCCAACTGAGGGCACCCCTGTAAAAGGGGAGAGGACTTGGCACAGGTGAATCTGTGCAATTCTTGATGCACTAAGGAGGAATAAGCAGACCCACTGGTACTTGAAAGGAATTGCCATAGGTTGAATGATTTTTCCACTTTAGTGTAAAATCAGCACTGTTAAAATGCTGGTTTATCTCCTCCAGTTTGTTGAGACTGATACTGTAGTTCTCATCACTTGGATGTGACACTGCAAATTTGCTACTCTATATACATTTCCCCTCCTTACCAATAGAATTCTGATTTTGTTTAGGCTAGAAATCAATGATAGGAATTTCAGAAAATTCACAAATGGCAGTTAAGCAATGTGTTCCTGAACAACTAATGGGTCAATGAAGAAATTAAACGGGAAGTAAGAAATACCTTGGGACAATCAAAAGGGTAAAAACTATACCAAAACTTGTGGGTTGTGGGATGTAGCAAAAGCCTTTTTTTCCCCCTATGGGTACTCTACCACTGAGCTATCTATATCCCAGTCCTTTTAAGTTTTTTATTTCAAGGCAAGGTCTCACTAAGTTGCAGAGGTTGTCTTTGAATTTGTGATCCTCCTGCCTCAGCTTCCCAAGTTGCTGTGATTATAGTTGCCACTGTTCCTGGCAAAAGCTAGTTTTTGAGAAGATAAGAAATTGACAGATCTTTAGCTAAACTGCCCAAGGTGAGGGGGTATACTCAAATTTAAAAATTCACAAATTAAAATAGAAACATTACAACTAATGCCATAGAAATAAAAAGAATTGTAAAAGACCACCCTGAATTATAATGTCAAAAAAATCTGGATATTCTAGAAGAAATGGATAAATTCCTAGGT
Organism: Geosciurus inauris; assembly: GCA_004024805.1. Classification (NCBI taxonomy): domain Eukaryota; kingdom Metazoa; phylum Chordata; class Mammalia; order Rodentia; family Sciuridae; genus Geosciurus; species Geosciurus inauris. Next base: position 59,228 of record PVHX01001357.1, on the reverse strand, counting down.
TCATGCATGCAACCTACCAAGACTGAATCGTGAGGAAACAGAAAATCTTAAGAGTCTATTAATAAAAGATTGAGGAGATTGACTCAGTAATAAATTCTCCCATGAAAGAAACTCCAGACTTGGTGGCTTCACTGCTGAGTCATACCAAACAATTGAATCTAAGAACAACTGTCCACAATTTTTTTTTTCTTTTCATGAGACCATCCACTGATACCAAAGTCAGACAAACACATTACAAGAAAAGAACACTACAGGCTGGGTGTAGGCCAGCTAGTGTGAGGCTTGGAGGTGAGATGGCCATGCTATGGTGGGAGTTGGGCAGCCAGAGTATCCACACCCAGGACCTGCACCAGCTCAATTTTCTGCAGCTGTTAAAGGTAGTGGCACTTCAGCAGCAGGGGAGCTGAGGGAAGCCTGATAAGAAATCCTTGTACATTGTGGGAGAAAATGCAAATGAATCCAGCCATTATGGAAAACTATGGACACTTTGTTATATGCTAAAACACATATGAATCTTGAAAACATCATGCTAAATGAAAGATACTAGTTACTAGTTACAAAAGACCATATATGATATGATTCTGTATATATGAAGTGTCTAGAGTAGGTAAATCTAGACAGAAAGGAAAATTAGTGGCTGCTTAGAGGTGATGGAGAAGGAGTAGAGGGGAATGGGGAGGTGGTAGCTAGAGGGCATGAGTTTCTTTTTGAGGTAATGAAAATGTTCTAAAACTGACATAGTGATGTTTGCACACTCTTGTGAGCGTTCTAAAAACCACTGAATCGTACACTTAAATGGGTGCATTGTATGGTATGTAAATTATCTCAAAATGTAATGAAAAATAGAAGTGGCAATTAAATGGAACACATGGTTTGGGACTGGATCTTTTTGTAATAAAGGACATTATGGAGACAACTGGGGAAATTTGAATGGTGTCTGGGGACTAGACATCAGCAGAGCATCAGTGTTAATTTCCTGATTTTGACGGTTGTATTTCACCAATGCAGGAGAATATCCTTTTTGTGGGACATGCACATCATTATTTGTACTAGTGAATACTAGTATTTATGACAGAGAATTAATGTAGGTAACTGACTCTCCTACATCTGGGGGACAGGGGAAGGGTTTATTGCAGCTTTTCTGCACTTTTAAGATTGCTTCAAAATAAAAATATGTTTTGTGAAATACATGATTTAATTTTAAAATGCGAGGGTGGAGATGGAATGTTGGGCTGTCAATAACCACAAAGAATAAGAGGCTAAGTATCTGCTAGCCCAGAATCCTGAGGAGGTAGGGATAGCAACATTCTCTAGCCAATTGTGTTAGGCTTGACTTTTTTTCCCCCCTATGTCTAATAACATTTTTTTTTAGAAAAGTGTAAACAAACCTATCAAGAAGAAAATAAAAGGCTATCACATTACTTTGGAATAAATGGTGTTAATAGTTAAGAATATTTTCTTCCAGAAGCATAATATTCCTATAATAAACATTCTTTTAAGAAAAGCAATGTAAAATTTTTTAAAAAGTTATATCATCCGAACACTAAATAGCAAACCAAAACAAACCATTGTACCTGTATTATTATTAGACTTCAGAATAAGGTCTATAATCATAGAATGGAATATTTCATAATGAAAACAGAGAAGTTCATTGGGAGAACACTAATAGCACCACATGCTTACTACATACCTTAGTAATCCTTAAGAGTAGAGGTAGTACTGAAGCCTATTTTTTTTTTTTTTTTTTTTTTTTGGTACCAGGGATTGAACTCAGGGATACTCTACCACTGAACCATACCTCCAGCCCTATTTTTTGTGTGTTTTTTTTTTTTTTAATTTAGAGACCGGGTCTCACTGAGTTGCTTAGCCCCTTGCCATTGCTGGCTTTGAACTCATGATTCTCCCTTCTCAGTCTCCCAAAGTGCTGGGATTACAGGCATGCACCACCGCACCTGGCTTTGTGTCCTGACTAATTTTTATGAGGTTTCTAACTGGTATCAATTTGTATGGAATTTCTACCCTAAAGTAATAATGCTGATTTCAAGAAAGAAAAGGTTACTTCTATTTAATACAGTAAATGAGTAAAAATTGAAGAAATAATGTATTTGAAAAGGAATGCTTCTTTATTGATGGTTACATTTAACAGTACCATTAATCAGTAGCCAGTGGAAGGAATCAGACCACTTTTGGAACATCCTGCTAAAAGCCGGTGATTTCATCATCCTTGGTTTTGTTAGTCTGGTAATCAGTGAGTACCAACTTCTCATTTTGTCCAGGAAGACTTTTGAATACTTTCAAGTGAATATAAATATTATCGTCTACTTGCACCTGAAAGGTATAAGACAAAAAAGGAAAAGGAAATTTATTTATATAGATCTACATCAAAGGAAAAGAGTCATGGATCTGGGAGGACCTCACTGCACTTTGTGGAACAGTGCTTCTAGACCTGGGCCAGCGCTCCTACACTCAGCTTCCATCATATTTTATGAGAGAAAGGGCACACTAATGACATGATAAGAAACATATGTCCTAGCTTTATTTTACTGTATTTTTTATTATAATCTGGGTACAAATAAAAACTCAGAGTAGCTTTTTTTTTTTTTTTTTCCCAGAGATGCAGAGAGCAGAAACAGGTGGCAGCCTATATTTTCAGTGATCCTTTGGTTTTTGGTTTTTGGGGTTTTTTTTGACTTCTAAATTAGGATACTTTGCCACATTATTTGATAAGGGAGAAGAAAATCAGAATTGCTATAAAAATTCTGGGTTGTATGGTTTCCATACCTCTACTGTATTAGAACCTACTTTTTTTTTTTTAATTTTTATTTTTATTTATTTTTCTCAAAAGTTGCATTTAAATACATGTTATCAAACATAACAGAAAAAAAAAACAAATTTTCAGAAGCTGTACACACTATTCACTGAAAATATTTGTTGAGGCAAATAGTAGAACCTACTTTTATAAATACCCACTGAACGTTTTAGGACTGAGCAGGAACAGGGTGGTCAGCCTCCCTTGTAAAGTAAAGAGATCTTGAAGTCACTTATATGAAGGTTGAGATGGTAGTTGGGGCATGAATCCAGGATGTGGAAAACCATGGCAAGAATTTCCACTTTGCTTCTTGGGTGGGACAATAAAAGTTTTGTCTTATATGGTATCTATTGGACTTGCTGTCCCTTTCTATCTTAATTTTAACAAATGTCATTTATCAAAGTTTATTATGATACTGTAAGATGGTGAAGAGTATTTTATAAACCTGATTATATTTACTTCTTATTACAGGCCTGCATGTGGAACAATATCCATTTTACAGAAGCAGAAGCAGATGAAGAGATGATTATTTTCTATAAATTGCTCAGTGAGTAAATGGCAGAACTCCAATTCAAACACGTATCTGTTAGATTCCAACAACTATGTTCTTTTCATTCCACAGGGTACCTTTGTTAAAGTGCCTATTTTATGTTTAGAACAGGGTGTCAACCTTTGCAAACATTATTAGAGGTAGCATAGCCAGTGCTCTGGGTCTCAATCCTGCCTCTGCTCTTATTCTGTGACCTTGGTTAGTTACTTCACTTAACCAGGGTTGAATCTTCATATCAGTAATACAATAGAAGCGGCTAATATTTCCCATAGATTGTGAGTATTAAATGAGATAGGACATGCCCTGCTTTTGGAACAGTGCTTGGCACAGTGTAAGCACTCAGAGGTTATTATCTCCATTGTTCAGGTTGGGGCTTAAGGCTCAAAGGACAGCTTTGATCACAGGTTTTGACTAGTAGAATGAGTGGAATAAAGGTTCAAACCCAGGATGGTCTGACACCAAAGGCTGGGGGCTTTCCATTCTGTCACCCTGCCTCTTGATAGGAAGGCAAGACACTGAGGGATGGTGAGGTCACTGGCAAGATCTTAAATCTAGAGAGGGGCTCAGCTCGAAGGAATCAATAGCCACACTACAGGAAGTAAGAAGGGAACTCTGGATAGGATAGGTTAGCAGAGTCAAGGGAAGAGACTTCCAAGATCAATGTTTAATGAGCTTTTAAAGGAATGTGTAAGGGAGTAAATATGTGATATTTATGCATTTGCATTAATCCTAGATTATTAAAATGATCTGTTTTGATGGAAAGAGTCTTATCTTTGAACAAAAGCATTTTTAACTGGAAAACTTTCTTTTCCAGCTGCAAAGAAAGTTTGAGAAAGGACAAAATGATGGCATTGATTCTGAGGATACAGCAGGGTCTCCCTCACAGGTGTTTCCCCTGGGCCTGGTATTTGCCAGGAGCCAACTGATTCACCTATATAACCCAGTATCGTAACTTCCTTCCTTCCTTCCTTTCTTCCTTCCTTCCTTCCTTCCTTCCTTCTTTTCTTCCTTCCTTCCTTCCTTCCTTCCTTCCTTCTTTCCTTCCTTCCTTCCTTCCTTCCTTCCCTTCTTTCTTTCTTTTTTTCCTTTTGTACCAGGAATTGAACCCACAGGGGCACTTAACGATTGAGCCACATCCCTAGCCCTATTTTTATTTTTTATTTTGATACAGGGTCTCACTATGTGGCTTAGAGCCTTGCTTAATCACCGAGGCTGGCTTTGAACTTGCTATCCTCCTGCCTCAGCCTCCCAATCTGCTGGGATTATAGGTGTGCATCATCACAGCTGGCTCATAACTTTCTTACACTGAGCTGACTAGTTCCACTTATTGTATTTTATTTGCTGAAAACATTAAATTTTTAATATCTTAAGTAGTTAAAGAGAAATAAACCATATTGTGTCCTGGTTAAATGGCTAAGTAAAGAATAAGTAAATACACTGGAGTGTCTGTTATTGTTATTGTTATTGTTATTGTTGTTATTACAGTGCTGGAGATTGAACTCACAGACTCATGCACATTAGACAATAGATTTGTCACTGAGCTACACCAGAACTGTTATTTTTCTTTAAATCAGATTTTTCATCTTTTTAGTATATAAGAACAAGAATGACTCCCACATGTATCCATGGCTGGTTTGTTGAACTGGTTTCCTTTTGGTAGCATCAAAAGAATTCTTAACAGGTTGTGATGGTGCATGCTTGTAATTCCAGTGGCTTGAGAGGCAGAGGCAGGAGGATTGCAAAGTCAAAGCTAGCCTCAGCAACTTGGTGAGGCCCTAAGCAACTTAGTGATATCTTATCTCTAATGAAAACAAGTGGGGTGTGCATCATTAGTTAAGTGCCTGTAGGTTCAATCTCTGATACCAAAAAAAAAAAAAAAAAAAAGAATTTCTCCCAATAGAACTGGGTCAATGCATCACTTAACTTTTTGCTATAGCTTTAAAAATATTTTAAATATGCCACTGCTTAAAACTATACCTAGTAGATCACAAGTTTGATCTACTTGAGTTGCAAAAATAATTATATAAATTATATTAATTAAAAAAGGCAGGCACAGTGGCGCACACCTCTAATCCCTGCACTTTGGGAGGCTGAGACAGGAGAATTGCGAGTTCAAAGTCAGCCTCAGCAACGGCGAGGTGCTAAGCAACTCAGTGAGACCCTGTCTCTACATAAAACACAAAATAGGGCTGGGGATGTGGCTCAGTGGTCGAGTGCCCTTGAGTTTCAATCCCCAGTACAAAAAAAAAAACCTTAGTTAAAGGCAAAAGTGGTGCGCATTCTTTTCCTAGCTAATGATTCAAGCCATTTTTAAGATCCATTTACTTTGGACATACAGAATCATAAAGCTCTGAGGAGCATATGCCTTAAGACAACATCTGGTTCAGCCCCAGGCCATCAGACCCTACCACCATACACATGAAGCAACCAGGACCTCAAAATAAGCATGCCCTGAGCTGCTATGAAATGTTTTCCTATACAAGTGCTAGAAATTAAGTTAAGAATCAATATAAAAAAGCTAAATTCACAAGAAAAAAAAGTAGTGTAAATACAACACCATTTACCAGATTTGAGAGTCTATCACTTGTAAGGTATTGTGGTAGGCATCTTCACTTAGGACAGCTAGAAGGAATAAAGTATATGGTAGGGGAACAATAAACACCATTGCAAAGAAGAAATATGATATCTTTGATGCTAAAGTGGATGTTGAACTCTAACCTTAATGTAGTAATTTATTCCAGCCACCACTTGAGTTTTGTATTCCACAGCTTTAAATTGTTTGTAAGTCTCATTTGTTTTTTCTTCAAGCTGTGATTTAACCTTAAAAAGAGAAAAGAGGAAACAAATTACTAAATATATATTGGACTTGATTTATGTGATTTAAAATTCTGGGAACCTCATGCTCCTAACAGTCATCAAAGATGACAATGAGATCTGTGAACTGTTTCCCATATTTCAGCAGAAAACATTTATCTTTATGATTACATGAATTAAGCTGGGTGTGGTGGTACATGCCTGCAATCCCAATGACTTGGAAGGCTGAGGCAGGAGGATCACAAATTCAAGGCCAGCCTGGGCAACTTATCGAGGTCCTGTCTCAAAATAAAAAAATAAAAAGGGCTCTAGGGCTAGGGATGTGGCTCAGTGGTTAAGTGTCCCTGGGTTCAATCCCCAGTGCCAAAAAAAAAAAAAAAAAAAAATGCATGGATTAAAATGTCCAACTTTGTTGCTTAAGGTTGAATTAGCATCAAATCAATGTGGTAATTCAATATAGCAACATTTGACTGGTAAAGCTCTAACAGTTATATATGCCTTTGATTAATTAAAAAAAAGGAAGAGCAATAATTGTTACTTATTTTTTAAAAATTGTTTTGAAATAATCTCACACTTAGAATTATGAATACAATATACTGAATTCCTTTATATTTACAATATAAAGTGTATACATAAGGAATACAATATACTGAATTCCTTTATATTTACAGTTTCTCCTAAAGTTACCTACCATCTTACATTTTTATAATATAATCGTCAAAATCAGGAAATCAGCGTGGGATAATACTGTTAAGGAGTCCCTAAACCTTAGTCTAGAATTTTGCCAATTGTCCTCAAAACATCCCTTTTCTGCTCCAGGATTCTACACTACATTTAGTCACCACATCTACCTTATCTCTTCCATTCTTCGTTCCTGATCTTGACACTTTTTTTTTTTTTGGTACTAGGGATTGAACTCAGGGGCACTCGACCACTGAGCCACATCCCAGTCCTATTTTGTGTTTTATGTAGAGACAGGGTCTCACTGAGTTGCTTAGTGCCTCGCCATTACTGAGACTGGCTTTGAACCCGCGATTCTCCTGTCTCAGCCTTCCTAAGTGCTGGGATTACAGGCGTGTGCCACCGCGCCTGGCTTGATCTTGACACTTTTGAAGAAGAGTGATTGTCCCTCAGTTTGGGTTTGTCTGCCCTTCTCTCTGGTAGTGTTCTACATCTGTAAGTAAGGATGGCGCAAAGCATGTGCTCCCCGTGCATCCCAGCAAGAGCTGCATGTGTCCTCAATGCTGATGGTAATTTTGATCTCTTAGGATGTCTGCCAGTGTCTGCCACTGTAAAGTTACTGTTTTTCCCCTTTGTAATTGATATAAATTTTGCAAGGAGACACGTTCAACTATCCTATGTTTCATCAGATTTTCATCCACCAATTTTTATCATCGTTCGAGATTTCTCACCAACAGTGATGTTTACTGTGGTGTTTGCCAAATTGCTATTTGATTTCTATCATTCCTTGTATAGCTGTTCATTGGAATTCTACTGTCAGGAAGACCTGTCCCCCTTTTCCTACTCACTGATTCAATTATTATTTCTATGAATATGACTTGTGGGTATTTCTTTTATTTTAAAAGTTGTAATGCACCACCACGTTTTTGTTGTTGTTGCTTTGCAACGTGGTCCATCATTTCATGAGCACTTCCTTGCTTTCTGACAGGAGATGCTTTCCTCACGAAAGCATTTAATGTAGAGCCACCTTCAGTCAAGCCTCCATGGGATCTGAGGTTCTGCTGAGGCCATCCTGTCCTTCCCATCAGTGGGCAAATATTCTGAGACCTTTCCTATTGGTGTCTCAGTTCATGCACCTGAACTGTTTTTTAAAGACATAGACATTGGCAGACTCTGAATTCTCAGACTACTTTTGAAGGGCCACTCTATAAACCACCACCCTTTTCTCCTGTAACTTTAGAGTCAATGGGAAGAAGGTGATTGCATTGTTGAGTTGGAAGATTAAGCTCCAAAGTAGAGAAAGGGAGAAGACACAGAGAAAAAACCAAGATGGCAAGAGGCTGGTTAGGGGAAGACAGGAAGACAGCAGACCATGGACAGGTGTGCAGAGAGAAGCTGACTGGTGACTGTGTGTTGGTATTTTAGGCTCCCCTGGTCCTGACCCTTTTGAGCTGCCAAAGGCAGGGTGGCCCACACTGGGTACCCACTGAGTTAGGAGCTGAGTTGGAAAGGGTTTATCTCTATACTGATTCCCAGTAGGTTTGATTTAACATCATTTTACAAGTAAGGAAGCTGCGAGGAGAGCTTGATTGCTTATGGTTGAAAAATTTCAATCATGGTCCTAGTTATTTTAAAGTCTTTGCCTGAAACCTAAGTGTCTGATCTGTAGTCCTGGTTTTCAGTCTTTTGGTCATTTTTTCCCCAGCTTGCATGATAATTTTTTATTTCTATCTATTCTACGAACAGATCCAAATTTGTGACCTTTACATGGTATGTGTGCAGATCACAAGTCCAGAGTTTTCCATGACAGAGCTCATGCCAAGTGCTCTGGTTTATTTCCTTGATGCCCTAGCACCCATCACATGGTGTGCCCCGGTTTCTGGTTCACGGGATGTGTAATCTGCAGTCTCCCTCTCACTTTCCAGTAGAAAAGACTTGCATTGTTCTGTGTTAGATGTGGACCTGGGTGATGAGATTTGAGCAGGAGAGTAGGGAAAGGGAAAAACTGGGGAGACTGTGAGTGAAAGCCTGAAATTCATAAGGTAGCTTGGTGCTGAAAGACCCCAGGCTGGGCACTGGGAGGATGAAAGCCAGCTGTGAGTGGTGGGCAGGAACCTGGTATGGACAGGCCTTGTGCTAAACTCAGTTGGAGTTTCCCTTACTCAGTCTTCCATGTGCAGTGGTGGCTGAGACATGGAGGGAACAGTGTGTGTTTAGCACTTTGCCCCCGGTCAAAAGAAGGAGACCATGAGGGAGGATCACCTGGTAAAATAGATTTACTCCAGAGTTGTTGAAGCTTTTCTTATTGCTGTAGAGCATAAATCTTGGTGGGTTGTCCATTTTCTAGGATCTGAAGATTGGATCATGTGACACCCAACATCCAGGCAATTTTCCCTAGTCTGTAATCATTTTCAGAAACACTTGAACTCTGCAGAGAATGGATAGAGATGATAGTGGTGACATGGAGAGGCTACATGTTAGAAAATTTTACAAATTAAGGAAGGAGAGTTTGGGTAGTTGTGTGAAAGGAAGTGGGACTTGTAGGGCAGGTCTTGTGGACATTTGTCATCTGATACATTTTGAAGAAAGGAGGGAGTATGAGGCAAGGCACCCAGGATGAAGAACTGAAGTCACCTGGCTAAGAATGGAAGGATTGGCTGAAGAAAGGAGGACAGAGTCTAAGACTGGAGAGAGGGGTGAGATCCAGCTCGGGAAAGGTAAACTGGGGCATTATTTCACCAGATGCCTGCAGTTTTGCAAGAAGAGAAGGAACTGAGACATCCTGCTGGAGGGACCATGGGGGCAGAGGAAGGATTGAGAAACTGAGGAGACAGAAAGTACAGGTTTCTCAAAAATGAAGAACAAACTGGACCGAAGGAATGTTCTGGTCCTAGAGTGTGAATTCAGAGTTGTGACGGGTGAGTTTTCTGTGGTTCTCATCTTCTTTGAGCAGAGATCTCTGATCTTGGAGAAGAACCTGAGGAGGAGATGGAGGCCATGGGAATGATCTCTAATTAAGGACTGGAATGCCAGAAGCTCACAGGTCATGGAAATCAAGGGTGGAGGAGTATATGAAACTACCTGTCAGGAAGTGTGCCTGAGTAGGCTCCAGCTTGTTCTGATGGAGATGGGAGGGTAAGTGCCTGGAGGATTCTGGTGTGGCTGAGTGGCAGGTTCTCCAGGTATGGGGCAGTGGGAGAGGTGACTGACTGATGAGAAGGCTGAGGTAGGAGAGGGGAACATAAATCTGTGGCTGGGGTGTATGAGAACCAGGACATGCTGAATTCCAGGGTGTGTCCAGGATGGTATGTAGATATGTTTGTGTGGCGTCCTGGCACACAAAAATCATGTTTTGTATGTTTGCCAGGAATGGTATTCAGCAGGCTAGTGACTTAAGGGCGTGTGTGGGGTTGTGGTATGCATGCATATTAGTATGTGTAATAATGGTCCTTATTTCCAAAAATAATTATTAAAATAACATTTCTTTCCTTCACACAAACATACTCAGTGTGAATTCTAATCCAGTAGTTATTTACATATGATTTAAGATAATGGATCTGGAGACTTCTGCTTTTGGGGCCATCCATTTATTTGGTCCTTTATTATACATACCATGGCTGTTCATGGTTGGGTTCATGCATGGCTCTGTATTTCATCATGTGTCTCTCTTACCTCCATTCCATTTTGTAAATATTCCTAGGGCCAGGGACCTTTTCATCATTCTGCCTGACAGAGCAGTTCACACAGCACTATCCACATAATGAGTGCCTTCTGAATGAGAAGACCACAATTGTTTTCCTTCATGACAACTTGTCTCCCCAAACAGAAGAGACAGATGGAGCAATGACGAACTATCAATTAACAGAGAGAGTCTTGGAAGAGAGGTCTTCTTCCAAGAATATTCTGACCCAAGTTCTTCTAGCATCTCTCAGTACATAATCCATTCTGTCTCTGTTGTCTTCTGTCTTCAAAAATAAATCCTCTCAGTTCTAAACCCTTGAACTTTCTTTCTGACCTCATCTAACATCCCTCTTTCACTTAGCTGTCAGCTCCTGGCATGTGCAGTTGCCACTTGTCTGTGACACTTTGCTCTCTCCTGTGATGACCTTTCCCCTTCATTCCCTCCCACTCCAGTGGGCTTCTTCCTTTACTTGGCATTCCACTAAGAAGCTTCCAGATAAGGAGAGAGGAACCTCAGAATCATCAACTCTTCTAAAAGCTGGAACTGCTTGCATTTGAACAGGTGATTTTAAAAATAGAAATACACTTAAAAATTGAAGGAACAAAACTACAAAGTAAACCAGGTGTAGTGGTGCACGTCTATAATCTCAATGGCCCTAGAGGCTGAGGCAGAAGGATCATGAGTTCAAAGCCAGCCTCAGCAAAAGCAAGGTGCTAAGCAACTCAGTGAAACCCTATCTCTAAATATAATACAAAAAAATAGGGCTGGGGATGTGGCTCAGTGGTTGAGTGCCTCTCAGTTCAATCCCCAGTACCAACAAACAAAACAAAACTACAAAGTAAAGGACAGGCAGTAGAAGTCTTCCCTGGAACCCCCTCACATCACAATAGGTGTGTGATGACCAACACCTACCCACTAGCCTAGTCCTGCCTGGGGACACAAGTGGTTTTTATAATCTTGGAGTAGTTGATTCAATTTCCTCACTTAACAAGTGCTTTCAATAACATCTGCCTCTTGGGGTTGTTTGTAAGGGAATAACTGATGTAACGGATGTGAAAGTGCTTCCTAAACTATAGTTTACTGACTTCTCTTCTACCTTCCAACACTTATCTGGGAATTGTCCTTTAAGGCTGTCTCCTACAACAGAGGATAGATGAGTGACAAGTGGGACTTCAGCACATGAGGAGCTGCACCCCCACACAGTAATTATTCACCTGAAGGTATTAAGGTAGGGAGGGTTGACAAGAAATCTCTAACATCCTTGCTGGTCCCAAACCTATGATTATGAAAAAGTACTTAATTGACTATCATTTTATATGATGTTCTAGATATCTGGACTTCCCCCACGGCACTGTTAGCTCCTTGAGGGCAGGGGCCATATCTTACAGCTCTAATGTAGCTTCTACAATATTTAGCACAATGCTAGACACCTACGAGATATTCCAGAAACACACCTATCATGAATGTTTCCATTCATGTGTGTTTCTCAAAATAATTTAAATGTGAGGCTGGAGCCTGCAGTGAGCAGGCCAGTCTGCCCTGCTCTTTCTCCTCAGTGTGTTTCCTGTACCCACAAAGCTTTTCCCTGTGCCAACACTGTGTGGAGGAAGGGGCTGGCAGTCAAAAATCTGGAGGGAAGCTAATTTCTTAATCAGGTGACTCTTAGCCACTTTGAATGTTGGTTTCATCATCTGAAAATTGGACGTAATGTCCGCTTTACCTGCTCCAGGATTATGAAGATCAAATGCAAGGTCGAATGGAGGTCAAGGCTTTTAAAACTACAAAGCACCTTTACGAGGTGAGGTAGCAATGTTAATACCTATTTCCCATGACACCTGTGACAAAGCTGGAGCCTGAGGTAAACAGCAAGAAACACACTTTCGAATTAATTTTATAACTTAAGACGGGGCTCACAGATGGTGTTGTTAACAATGCAAGGCCTTCCAGTAGCTGCTTATTTTAAAAAAGATTATTTTCGCTGGGCACAGTAGCACACACTTGTAGTGCCAGCTACTTGAAAAGCAGAGGCAGGAGAATCGCTGGAGTCTGCAAGTCTGAGACTAGCCTGAACGACACAGCGGGACCCTATCACACACACATACACACAAAATTACATTAAAAATAGTAATGAGTCTAACTAAGAGTGACAGGCTTTTTAAAATCATTGAAATGTTCTGTATCATCTATATTTCAAATCTCTATTGCTTCCTATCCCCTTACAGCTCTGGTTCCTAGAGAGTCTCAGGGGGATTTGGGAGTTTCAGGGATGATGTCAGGCAAAAATTTGAAATAAACAATTATGGTGTCTTACCTATGCATATTTCTTTTTAATTTTGAGTCATTTTTATGCACATTATTATTTTGGTTTAGTCCTTACAGCTCTGAGATTAGTGGGGCAGGAGACTTTCCAAATGAAATTGAGGACTTTTATTTTGGTACCCTATTTTAAAATCCTCATCTTCCAGGGGCCCTGGAGGATAACACACCTCCTGTCTTGTAATCAGGCGAGGTCACAGATAGCAGCAGCAGCAGCATCTGCAACTCTAGTAGGAATGCAGAATCTCAGGTCCACCCTAGATCTCCTGAGTCCAAATCTGTGTTTTATCAAGACTCACAGGGACTTCTGGACACATTTAAGTTTGAGGATGCTGATATGATACAGGGATTCAAATAAAAGTATTAACGATTTAGTATATTCTCCAGGAATAAAAAGCTCTAATGTTAAATAAACAAACATCTGAAAAAGAAATATTTAGCCCTAAAGAATGAGTGGTAGAATACCAGGCATCTGGACCCTTCCAGAGCTCTCAGTGCCCTAAAAAGAAAGAATCCTGTCTCTACCACTCACACAGAAAGCCAATCTGGTTTGCCAAATAATGTCATGGAATGATGATTCAGAGGGAAAAAAACAAGAAGGATTAGAAAATGAGGCAATAAATTACAAACTTAGATGAGAGCTAATCAAACACCACTTAAACTGAATCAGCTTGCTAAAAACATTTGGAGTTCTATTCTTACCATAATCAATTTGGTGGCCTCTAAGGTCTTGGAATCACCATAGGCTAGATTACTTCTCCCTAATTGAATCATCCTCAACCCTTTTAAAAACCGTCTCCCTGAAGTGCATTCAAAGTCCAGTACATCAAATTGTTAACAGCCTGAGACTTTTATTACCTGTTGTTTACACTGAGTGAAATTGGAAAAATTTCACGAGTAACTGAATTAGTAATCTTAGAATCACATATTTAAGTAAAAACCTGAGAGAGAGGATCCAAAACAAATTGTTCTTTAACAAATGGGGAAACTGAGGCTTTCACAAGCCTCACAGTGACTTGGTCAAGGTCTCTCTTGCAGTGTTGGGATTATTCCACATTTTGTCTGAAAGACTCAGTGTTCCATTTTTAGCTGCAAGAACGCCTGGACAAAGCCACATTTCCCCCAACACTCTGGTTTTCCTGTTCACCCACACCCTTAACACAGGGCCAAAGGATGAACTGAGATTTTGTATCCAACTTTTTCTTGAAATGGTACCAACTCACCTCATTAGCAATCTCCTGGATTTCTGGAGTGGCGGGTTTGGCCTCAGTCAAGCCTCCAGGTATCATTTTGACTAGTTGTGTGTCTGCTGAGCAGGGTGCTGGAACCCAAGTGCTCAGGTAAGTGTGGAGACAAGTTTTAACAGGGTTGTCCACAAACTCCGCCTACAGAGCAAAGAGGCACAGGAGAATGAGTTCACCGGAGGCGAGTTTTTTTGCTTCCTTGAGAGGATCTGTAGAGCAGAACTGGGAAGGATGCAGGTGGGGCACCAGCGTGGGTGTGCTTGGGGGTCACAGGGCCACAAGCCTCAGACTTGCGTCCTTGTTCTGGGTGCTGTGATTTCATCCTGTTGTGTCCTCTGCAATACGACATGAGAAACCACGGTCTCCAGATGTTTTAAAACCTCCAATATAAGGTTTTATATTTTTTAAAAGGAATACTTTCAAATAAGTTTAAGGCTTACATGTGTGGAGGACTTCATCTGGATATGTGTACTTCACTTTTAATTTCTAGAAATGTTTCAACAGAAAAGCAACAAGAATAAAATAACAAGCATCTATATTTCTATCACTTAGATCTAAACATTTTAAACATTTTATCTTATTAACTGAATGTCCTTATTTTTTTTTTTTTTGTAGTTTTTTTGAAGAAATAAAATATTACACCCACTCCAACCTTGCCCTGCATAAGAAGTAAGTTATTGTGAGTTTGGTATTCTTCTAGACCATTTTTTTGGTGTTTTTAAATTTTATTATTATTATTATTATTATTATTATAATATACCAGGGATTGAACCCAGGGGTGCTTAACTACTTAGCCACATCCCCAGTCCTTTTTCTTAAAAAAATATTTTTTAGTTGTTGATAGACTTAATTTTATTTATTTATATGTGGTGCTGAGAATCGAACCCAGTGCCTCATACATGCTAGGCAAATGCTCTACTACTGAGCCACCACCTCAGCCCCCAGCCCTTTTTTAAATGTTTTATTTAGAGACACAGTCTCACCAAGTTGCTTAGGGCCTTGCTAGGTTGCTGAAGTTGGCTTTGAACTTGCAATTCTCCTGCTTCAGCCCCCCAAGATGCTAGGATTACAGGCATGTGCTACTGTGCCCTCCATAGAAGTAAAATTTCACTTAAATTATGCTAACCCTATTTTTTATGTTTTGCTCTTGTCCTACTCTACATGTTTTGTAGTCTTTTCATGTAGAGGTACAAACAGATCAATCTAGGTCCTGTCACGGCTGTCTGCTGCTCTCTGCTAGATCTATTATTCTATCTGACGGCTATATAGTATTTCGTATGGCCATGTACTCATTTTTCTATTGATTAAGATTTTGGCTGTTTCTGTTGCTTCATCCTTACAAAGAATGTTGCATTATCTTCCTTTGTACATGTGTTAAGGGTTTCTCCAGGCAACTTATCTAGTAGCAAGGTCACTGGTGTGGTGTGAATATTTATTTCCATTATTCGATTCAGTCTCAGTACCATGTAATAAACAGGAACCAAAGAGTTCACAGTATAAGACGTTCTTATACTCTCCATCGAACACCTTCACCTGGAAGATTGAGGAGAACAGCAAAGATGATGACACAAGTTGTCTGAAGACTTTGACTCAGCTTCTGTAGGCTGCAGGCTCACACACGATCCCGAAGAGCCTCCACATGCAGGTTCTATTCATCTTCCTGTGGCCTTCCAAAGTCAAGCCCATTTTTATCTCCTTGCTCACCTAGTTTAGACCGTTTTTAGGGACCCTCCCCAATGGGAGGGGACAGGGTAAGCTGCAGGTCTATTTCCTTTCTAGACTTGATGCCCTGTGTTTCTCAGCTCTTCCTTCTGGATTCTCTATGATTTCTTTTAGAAGTAAAAACTTCCCCCAAGCAAATATTTCTTTGTCTTTGCATTTCTACTATAATAGTCTTAATTCTTCTCTGGTCGTGTGGATGCCGCCAACAAACAGGGGAAGAGTCACACACAAGGAAGTGCAGAAAAGAAAAGCGCAGCAATTAAATTAAACATTCAATGGATTAAATGTACATTTACTTATTTTTAATACCTTTATTTTATTTATTTATTTTTATGTGGTGCTGAGGATCAAACCCAGTGCCTCACATGTACTAGGCAAGTGCTCTACTACTGAGCCACAACCCCAGCCCCAAACATTTACTTTTAAAGTACCTCTAAGATTACTCTTTGAGTTTTTCTTTTTTTGGCATGTCTTTATGGAGACTGTATGGAGCTAGACATCCTCATGTGTTCCATAGTTCTTGTTCGTGGGCTCATCTTCAGTGGGAGTTATCTTTTATGGGAGCTTTGTCCTTTGTGGGCAGAGTCATAGGACTTCCTCTTAAGGAGGCTGCCTGTGCGCAGCCCTAGGAGGAAAAGACCTTCAACCAGTGCTTATGTTACTATTGATTTAGGATTCTTGAATCATGAAGATACTGAGAATTTGGGTTTTTCTCCAGCTTGTGGGATAGGCCTGGGGCTCTGGACTTCCCCAGTTAACTTTGCTCCCCTGTTGTCAGGGGTAGATGCATGGATATACTTACGCACAACCCATCATTCCTGCCCCTGGTAATTTATCCAAGAGAATGAAGACATATGTCCACAGTAAGACTTGTGTACAAAATTTCATAGCTGTGTTATTCCTAATAGCTCCAAACTGAAAATGACTGGTGAATGGCAAAAATCAATTGATAAAGTGTGATATATTCATAGCATAAAATACTGTTCAACAATAAAAAGTAACACAATAGTAACACATTCAATAATATATGTGAACTTCAAAAACAAATCAATGTGACATGGAAAAAGTCAAACACAAGAGACTATGGGCTATATTATTCCATTTATGTGAAACCCTAGAAGATGCAAAATCATAGTGACAAAAAGAAGATCAGAGGTTGCTTGAGGCCGGGGGAGAGGGAAGAAAAGGACATAAAGAAATGTTTTAGGAAGATGCATCTGCTCCCTATCTGGACTGCATTAGGGGTTACACAACAGTATATGTTGTGTAATTCATCAATTGTGCACTAAAAATGGGTAGACTTTACTGTATGTAAGTTACACCACTGCAAAACTGGAAGAAAATGGCACTACTTTTGGAACACTTCTGTGTGTGTCTTGGTCTTGCTTTATACTGCTTCCTTTAATGTGTTCCATGAGAGTCTTAACTACTGCTGAATGACATACGACCTTAAAAATACTTATAAAAGCCCCATTTGAAGTGTGTGCTCAGGGAGAGGACATAGTTACTCCTCTCGGCACTCCATGTGGTAAAGAAGGAAAGTAGGAGGTAAGGTTGGCTGAGGGTTTGTCACGAAGAATAGGTGAAAGATTTTGACACATTCGTTGTTTGGGAATAGAGGCCACTAAAGGTCTGAGCTATTCAGAAACCACTTGTGACTTGGGAAGATGTAACGGGAGCAATGTGTAGGCTGGTGTGTTAATGAAAAATACTGTCTCTTTTTTCCTACTATACTTTTAACATTCAGCACACTTCTGGCTACCAAACTGTGTGGGACACACGAACAATTTTCTAATAGACCCTGATGGGTATCCTATAATTCAATTCAATTCTGACATTAACCAGAGTTAGTGTCTGATTCCACAGATTAAGGCACAATCCCCTAAAATGGTCCCTCGCTTCAGATTGTCCCAATCACACAACCCAGGTTGTGACCAATACTTTGGGCCTACCAGCTATAAATCCAAGTTTCCATGACCCTCACCTTGGGTTTAGCCATTGGCTAGGACTCAGAGAAACACATTGGCCAGTTTATTATTTAATAAAGGATAGGATAAAGGATACAGCTAAGCAGCCACATTAGAGTGAATGCTGTAGAGTTCCTGGGTATGGGAGCTTCTTTTCCCAATGAATAAGGGTATACCACCCTCTCAGCACATGGATGTTTCCCAATCCGGAAGCTCTTCAAACTCCATAGTTCAGGGATCTTTTTTATGGAGGCTTCATCACATAGACATGACTGATTGCTGACTCAACCTCCGGCCCTTTTCCCTTCCCATATGATAGGGTGTGTGGTGGAGCTGAAAGTTCCAAACTTCCTCTCCTGACTTGGTCTTCCTGGTGCCAGCCCTTCTCCAGGAGCCCACACATTACCTCACTAAAATAAGTCACTCATTCCCCCAGGAAATTCTAAGGGATTGGGAGCTCTGTGTCAGGAACTGGGGTCAAAGACCAACCATTAGAACAACAGATTCTCCTAGAACCTCTAGCTCAACAAATGACAGTTTTTAGGAGTTCTGTGTCAGAAATTGGAGAGAAAGATATATATAGAAAGATATATATATATATGTAGAAAGATATATATGCAGCAATATATATTTTATAATATATTATTATTTAATAAGGGATATATTATATAATATATAATATATATATATATTTCTTATCATAAATCACAATATCATGGCTTGATTGGAGAAGATCTTGGAGACAGAAGATCAATTAGGAAGTTAATCACAATGGAACAATAAAAGGTTAGTGAGAAGCCGGGCGTGGTGGCGCACGTCTGTAATCCCTGCACTTTGGGAGGCTGAGACAGGAGAATCGCAAGTTCAAAGCCAGCCTCAGCAACGGCGAGGCACTAAGCAACTCAGTGAGACCCTGTCTCTACATAAAACACAAAATAGGGCTGGGGATGTGGCTCAGTGGTCCAGTGCCCCTGAGTTCAATCCCTGGTACCAAAAAAAAAAAAAGGTTAGTGAGAGCCTCATCCAAGGCTGGCAGATGGACTGAAGAGGAAGGAGACCCATACCACAATTTACATAAATACATTAGGGGTAGGGGAAGGACAAGGAAAAGGGAGCTGGGAGGCTGACAAGTGTTTTGTTTGAGTGATCAGGACAATGATTGTACGCACTATTAATAGGATTTGGGACTTCAGGGGAAAAGCAGGTTTAAGCAAGGAGGTCAATACTGAAAATATAAAAATATAATTGGGAAAAGAAAACTACTTTTCTCCTTCCAGGTAAATGCTGGAGGAGAGTGAAGATCTTTGAAAAAGAATTTAATCCAAGCCTTACGAATATAATGTGGAAATCAGAAATCACAGGCTTTGATATTTCAGTACAATCTCTGTGCACTGGTCTCATCTGGATCCGATGAGGCAGGCCAAGCTCTTCCCTACCTCAGACTTTGGCTTTTCTGTATATTCTTTGAGTCAGGAATGGTCCTTCCTAGATGCTTCTTATCCATCATATCTCAGCAGAAACATTACATGCTACCAGGACTTCTTCCACTGTCCACCTCTTTATTAGGTCATCTTTTTGTTAGTGATTCTATTCACAAGTTATGCTTTTATTTTGGTTATTTTTATACTCTTTGTTGCCTGGAATAACTGCTATATACCCAGAACCCAGAGCCTTGAGCCTAGACCAACACTTGGCAGATAGCAAGCAATCAATAAATCTTTTTTTTTTTAAATAATTTTTTAGTTGTTGATGAACACAATGTCTTTATTTTATTGCTTTGTATGTGGTGCTGAGGATCGAACCCAGGGCCTCATGCATGCGAGGCAAGTGCTCTACCGCTGAGCTACAATCCCAGACCCAATCAATAAATCTTTAATGAATAAATAACTGCCTATTTACCAGTCCTTCTTCTATATTGGACTGTAAGTATGTGGGGGAAGGAGCACCCGCCCCTCACTGTTACCCTGGTGCCTGACACAATGTCTAGCACTTTGGTAAATGCTCAGTAGGTATTGAGTGAATGAAGACACACACTCAAGCTCTCTATCTGGAATGGATTATGGGTCTATCCAACAGAACCCTTATGTAATATGGAAAGTGGGAGTTAGATTTCTCAGGGGTCCCCTGAGAGAGGATGGTGATAGAGCAGCAGGCACACAGAAATGAGGCTCTAGCTCCTGATATCCACTTTAACTGGGGCAGCTCTTATTCAACGGCGGTTCTACATAAAAATAAGTTAAGGGTTGGCAGTTCCTCCATTTAATTAATTAATTTATTTTTTGGTACTAGAGATTGAACTCAGTTGCACTCAAACACTAAGCCACATCCCCAGCCCTGTTTTGTGTTTTATGTAGAGACAGGGTCTCACTGAATTGCTTAGCACCTCGCTGTTGCTGAGGCTGGCTTTGAACTCTCGATTCTCCTGTCTTAGCCTCCCTAAGTGCTGGAATTACAGGCTTGCTCCACTGCGCCCGATTAGTTACTCCATTTTTAAAAAAAGTAAACCCATTGCAATTTAGACTAAGCCTTGACTCCACCTTTTTTTTTTTTTTTCCAGATGAGGATTCTGAAGCCAAGAGAGGGACAAAGTGTTTTGCTCAAGTTCACGTATAGTCAGTGGCAAGGCTGGGCTGAAGTCCAGGTCAACTGACTCCTTATTCTGTATTCATCTCATGTGGTACTCTCAGGCCTGTCCAGGGGACAACGGGTAATGATCCGCAACCTCGGGATGTGGCTGAGGGAAAAGTCTGGTTGTGTGTGTGTATTGTGGGGCAGAAGGGCCACTGTCTTCCCGGATTGATTTTTGAGCATAAATAGACTCTCACTGGATTCAAACAACCCCTTTGTCATTCAACCAGCACTAAAAGTTGGGCACCTCTTGAGCAGAACCCTGAGCTGCTGCTCCCACGAGCAGATTCACGTGAGCTTGGTGGGATGTTCCAATGCATGAACACATTTGAGAATTAACAGACCAGTAAGTGGTGATCATTGTCCCGTAAATAGGATCCTCCTGGGGAATTATGAGGTAGGACAATGATCTCAGCTCTGCTTGCTCTAACTCTCAAAAGGAACTGACAAATATATTAAAAGCAAGTTGTTCTTAACTGGTGAGCCAAGTTTGCTTCTAGGTCAGTTGTACAGAGGTGGCATTTCTGAAATGCCATCATGTGGGGACTTCTAGGCCAGCTCCTCCATACCCAGTTAACCCACGAGGTGTTTGTCTTTGTCTATCTTATGCAGGAAACATCATCATTGAGTAAAAACACTGTTGTTGCTTGTTTTCCCCTCCATGTGCAGAAGGATCTCACAGTTCACAGAGGAATATGAACACAGAAAAGTGCCTACAATTATCATGAGGAATGGTGTGAGCTGGGGAAAACACTTGAGAGAGCAGGTGGCCGAGCTGAGCTTGAAGAATGATGAATTGGTTTTCAGTTCTGTGTTTCTCTTTCAAACATTTTCAAAAAAATTTAATAGTTTTATTGAGGTATAATTGACACAACAAATTGTACCTATTTAAGATATTTAATTTAAAAAAATGTTTAATTTGATAACTTTTGATATGTGTATGTCTGTATATACACATTTATAATATCACAATCCTTACTGAAAATTCCTCCATGTGCTTTTATAATTCCCCTCCAATACCTCTCCATATTCCCCATCCCTGAGCAAACACTAATATACTTTCTGTCACTATGTCCATTTTATATGAAGGAAATCTTACTGTTTGTCCTCTTTTTTTAATGGGTTATTTTACCGAACATAATACTTTTAAGATTCATCCATGTGTTGTGTGTATTCATAATTCATTCCTTTATTGTGTTGAGTAGTATTTATTGAATGGCTGTATCACAGTCTGTTCACCAGACAAGAATTTATCTTGGATAAATACCTAAGGTTTTTATGGTAAGTATACGTCCGCATTTTAGAGAAATGTCCATCTTCTTTCTTTCCTTCCTTCCTTCCACTGGGAATAGAACCCAGGACCTCTGCATGCTAGTCAAGCACTCTACCACTGAGCTACATCCTCTACCCCCAAACTTTTTTTTTTTTTTTTGGTTATATCTCTCTCCTCTGCAAAAGCTTAGTGCAGTGGTTTTCAAATTGCCCTCAGGGACTGTAAAGAGCTCCCCTGGGGCTGGAGGAAAAGGGTAAGAGGAAATGGGGGAAGGGGAAACAGTAGTCAGCCAAAGGGGCTTTGCTTTAAAACCCGAGCAGAGTGGCTTGTGGGAAAGGGGGAGACACTGAATGTTCCAGAATTCCTACAGGGGGAGCTCTCTATTCTTACAAGATAATTTTCTTATTAGCCCTTCGGGATGGAAACCGAAACCCTGTGACTTGGTTAGGCTGGCTTCTCAACCTGAAAGAAGTGTTTTGTTCTGCATTCAGAGGAAGGAGAGACGATGCAGCAAGGCAGGTGGCAGAAGGGCCAGTGGGCACTCTGGGAGACTCTTCCTTGTGACTCCAGCCCTGCAGGGAGTTGACTGAGCATGCTGACTGCTTGAGGAGTGTTTTCTTTCTTTCTTTCTTTTTTTTTTTTTTTTTTGAGTGGGGTGAAGATTGGCACTGAGGTTTGTGTCTGAAATGACATGGAGCAAACCAGAGTACAGACAGGGAACCAAGAGAGTGAGTCCTCAGAACTCAGCCAAACTCTGCAGTGGGCCAAGCACAGGGTTTCCTTCTCCAAACTGGGGAAGGTAGCCTACCTAGATCTCTGTGCCAGGTAGTTCCTAGTTCCTATCTGGGTTACACAGGTTTTGGGATTCTGTATGAGAATTTTTGTTCCTTTTTTCAGTTTTGAAGCTTGGTTTCTGTGTGTTAAAATGCAGAGTACAAGTGCACAGATCAATGCTATGTGCCTAAGTTTTGACAGTTTTTGGCACCCATGGAATAAGTCGTAGTATATTTCCCACATCCCAGGAAGAACCTTCAGAACCCCTCCCAGCCACTACAATCTGCTCAACCACTAGTTTTCTCTGCTTTAAAACATTCTAGAAGTGGAATTATATTCTCATGTAGGTACTTTTTGATGCTTAGCATAAGCTTTTTGATTTATCCTTGTTGGGATTTATCAATAATGTGTTGGGTTTTTTTTTTCTTCTTCTATGTAGTATTCTAGTGTGGGAACATAACGTGTTTAGTCAATCTCCTGCTGATGGGCATTTGAGTTATTTCCATTTTTTGGCTATTTTGAATAAACCGGCTATTAAGTCATTTCTCTTTGATATCTACCCAGCAGTGGAAACCCTGGGATATAGAAAAGGTGCATATTTAACTTTATTAGAAACTGTCAACCCAATGTGACTGTACCATTTTTAACTCCATTAACAAATACTGAGGGTTCTAGTTGTTCCATTCTTCTCAGCACTTGGTTTTGTCAGTCTTTTTGATTCTAGCCATTCTTGTGAGTATATAGTGTCTCACTGTGGTTTTAATTTGCATTTCTCTGATGACTAATAATTTTTAGCACCTTTTATGTGTTTATTGACTATTTGGATTTTTTTCTTTTACAGAGTGACTGTTCAAGTCTTTGGCTCATGTCCCCTTTTTTCTGTGCAGTTGGTCCCCCTTATCCACACCTTCCACCTCCATGGATTCAACCAACCACAGATTGAAAATATCCAGGAAAAAAATTGCTTATATACTAAACTATTTTGGGGTCTTTATTCCATAAACAATACAGTATAAGAACTATTTGCATTGCATTTGCATCATATTAGGTATTATCAGGAATCCAGAGATGATTTAAAGTGTATGGAAGGGTGTGCTTGGGTTGCTGAGGTCACATGTGAATACTACACCATTTTATATAAACGTCAGCAGATTTTGGCATCCTCAGGGGTCCTGGAACCAATTCCCTGATGATACTGAAGGGTGACTGTACTACTGAATAGTTCTGTATATCTTCTAGGTATGAGTGCTTTGTCAGATTTTGTGTGTGTGTATGCGTGTGTTTGTTATAGTTTAGATCTTGAATGTTCCCCCAGAGGCACATGTGTTGAAGACTTGGTCTCTACCCCATGGTGCTACTGGAAGGAAGTGGAACCATTAGGAGGGGCCTAGTGGGAGGAAGTTAGGTTATTGGGGGAATGCTCTTGAAGGGGATCTTGGGACCCTGGCACCTTCTCTTCTCTTTGTTTCCTGGCTTCCATGAGGTGAACATGCCTCCTCTACCATGTGTTTCCACCATGGTGTACTGTGCAGCCATAGGCCCAAAGCAACAGGGCCAAATGACCATAGATTGAAACCTCTGATACCATGAGCCAAAATAAACCTTTCCTCCTTTTAAGTTGATTATCTCAGCTGTTTTATCACAATGACAGAAAGCTGACTAACACAGTGTGTATATATAATATTTTCTTTCAGGCTGTGTCTTGCCTTTTTACTTTCATAATGGGTATTTTTTGATGAGTGAAAATATCTAATTTTGATGAAGTCCATTTTTTTTTCTTCCTGGGTTCAATCCCCAACACCACACACACATACACACAAAATTGCCTTCCCTTTACATTTAAAAACATGACCCATCTTGAACTTAATTTTATATGGTGCTGTATGGTGAGTATGCTGTGATGTGGGACTAGTGGAGTCTTGGGGTTTTTTTTCCTTCCATTTTCTTACAAATAGCTAATTGCTCCAATGTTACTTAGTGGAAAATGCAAATCAAAACAAAATCTTTTCTTCTGTATTGAATTTTATCAACGTCTTTGTTAAAAATAAATTAACTGTATAAGTGTAGGTCTATGTACTTCGTACTATTAAGTATCTTCCCTCTCCCCTGCCAGGGCTTGATAAACGAAGAGAAAGGGGGAAAAAGGAAGCAAATTTCAGGGATCTTGCCAAGGAAACCTAGACCCAGAGTAAGGAATGTGGAAGGAAATAGCAGATAGTTGCTACATTTGTCCTTCCCCGGCACCCAAGAATAACATTGCCATTGTGGATATAGTTCTTTTATGGATGAAGGCATTAAATTCTAGGCTTGAAACCAGGTGTTGATTTGGGAACTGCTGAAGACAAAGTCTCACGCCTGTCAGATTTCTATCTTCCCTGATTCCCTTAGGTGTCACCAAGCTCATCTATTAACTTGGATGCTTAGGAAAGAATCTGTAAGTCTTTCACAACATGGCACAAATGAAAAATCTCATGGATATTTATATTCTGACTGGGGTAAGTGCTTTGCAATGAACAAATACAATGATGAAATTTTATGCATGAGATGAGTAAATATGACTTGGGAAGGTCATTTGTTTGTATGAATTGCACCGGGTGGGTGATCACTTCACCTTTTTCATGTGCAATAGGTGTTTCCTTGATTCAAAAACTTGTTCTGACTTTGTTAAACCGCAGGCATCTAATTCTACTTCCACATACTCCAAGGAGCCGCCTCTATTCATTTCCACATTCTAAAGTTGGCAAATATGACAGTTTAGAGGTTGTGGAACAAGGGAGGAGATAGTTTTATAATGTGGGAAAATAATGTTGGATTAAAGAGTCCTACAGAAGAGTTGAAAGCTTAACAAAAATATATATATCTAATTATTCTCAGGTATTCACATTTATTCAAATTTTCTCTTGATTACCTTATTCAAACACACAATTTAGAAGTTTGTATGTACATTCAATCTTGTTGAACAATTCTCCTTCATTGAGCTGGTAGTTATTTTTCTTAACATATAATAAACACATGAACTTATGTCTCTTAGCCAACCACATTGTAATAATTGAGCTCATGGCATTTAGCCACTTGGAATTTCTTGGAAAGTTTTGAGGTTTTTGCCCATGGGAAATTCTTGAAACTGAAAGAAAAACCTTTCTATTATAGAAAATAAAGAAGATTGTAGTCAAGGCAAGACAAAGAAATTTTTTTTTTCTTATTGCAAAGGGCTCTGGTTTTCACTGGGGTTGCCAGTAATGGGCAGGGAGTGAGACTCAAAGGAACTCCCCCAAAGTGAGTTAAGAGCCTCTGTGAGTTAGAGGTTAGGATCTTGCAGTGAGTTTGGGACAGACAGCACTAGGGCAAGGAAGGCTGGGATTAGGATGTCAGGAGGTCGTTTAACTCACAACTGCTTTTATGGTCTTAGACTCAGCTAAATTTGATGAGGCTTAGGCAGATGTGCTGAGACTGAAAATATGACTAAGATAGTTAATGACAAGAAGTCGTGCGGCTGTGCCCCAGACAATGCATGGGTTCCAGAAGGCCAAGAGAAAGGGATGGGATCATAGTTGGGAAATTTGTAGAAGTAAGGTGTCAAACACATTTTTCCAGAGTAAAAATTCAACAACCCATAGTTTTTCTCCCTTCAAACTGTGAAAGCTGTAAGAATCAAAATGGAGTCACTTTGGTCAAACCCTAAATAAAGAAATAAATGAAGCTGGGAGGTTACGAAGCAAAGGATCTCATGCTTATGCCTGATAAAAAGAATTATTCACAGAAGACTTTGCCAGAACCACAACCTTGCACAAAGGCCACTGCAGTCTCACCCAGAAAATACTTCTGCAGGGAGGTCTATCCAATAACCGCTTGACTAATCCTGACAGACACCACCCTTATTATTGATCCTTAGACCCAGGAATTATTGTTTCAAAATAACTTATGTAATCCTCTCCATTTTGCCTTTAAAAACACTCTCTTACCCAGACCTCCTTGAATACACATGAAGTGTACTATGGCATACCCACAGCAAAACTACTACCTTATTAATCTTTGGAGAATCTTTGTTTGTTATCTAGGTTGGCATGAGTGTAGCAGCAATTATTTTCCTTCTCCTTCTCCACAGGCCAAAAGAACCTGTGGTATCAATGATACCACTGACTTTGGGGCACCCTGAAAATAAGGCAGAGATGTTTTATGAGCTCAGGGACCATTCAAACCTTGGCTCAGTAGCCTGGTCTGTGAACTGAGTTGTGTTTTTGCTCTTCGAGGGTAGAAGGAGGAAGGCCACCCACCCAGGATACTTATCAAGCAACCTGATAATACTGAAGCTGGCACAGTCAATTTTTATGACTAATAAAAAATGTCAAGGTGGAGTAATATTATGCAAGCAACGTTGTTGCTTCTGTTCCTAAGAAGAAAATTCTCCCTGCTAGACACACACAGTATGTCATAGGTACCTCCCAGCATGATTTTGTGTCTTAAGCCCTAGGAAGAATGGGCTAAACACTTATGTGTGAACATTGGGCAGATCCTCTCAAGGCTTCTTGATAAATGTTCTTTTATGAGTTCGGCTTTGACGTGGATCAATTATGCTGCAAGGTGAACTTAGAAGTGCTCTGGTAATGTGGTCTAGGGACCACCTACACTAGAATTACCTGGGACTCTAGTTCAATGAAGATTCCTGAACCCCACCCAGGTTTATTAAATTACAATCTATTAAGAGTAGGCCCTAGAATCTGCATTTCAAAAAACAAAAAGCTCCTTCTTGGTGATTCTTATGTGCATTCAATTTGGAAGCCTAGTAACTTAAAATGTTCATGTTCTGAGCTTATAGCAACAACAGGGAGGTGAGAAGGTAGAAGATCAGTCTATTGTTAGGTGGGAGCCATTTCTACAGAGAAAACACACAAAAGAAGTCCATGGCAAGTGCTGAAGCAAATGTTGGCAATATGTTTGTTCTATTCATACTGAGGTAGATGCAGGTTGATTCTAGATTTATGTTGTGATACATCCAGCATATACTACAGGGGGACCATTAATGTGCTGGTTGTTAAAGTATTTGTCCTAGCCCAATGCCCTGCTCCCAATCCTAGCTGAGTATTCTGTACCAAGGTAGGTGGGCCTTTGTAATAAACAGGGACAGATGGTAGCAACAGGACCATCACTTTGTCAATCAAAAGCCAAGCTATACCCATAAATATGTACAATTATTATATGTCAATTAAAATAAAATAAAATACTTTTTAAAGATGCACTCTGATAATATTTCTCCACAACCCGTAGAGTATTATTACCTTCTATGTCATCTCTGTTTTAACCCTTTCTGATATTTCTCTTGCCCTACACTGACCCAACCACCTGGGAAGGAGTGAAGATGGAATGAAATTTTATAACATCTCCCGTTTTGTATTCATTGTTCTTGGGAAGTATTGCATTTTTATACAAGGCCTTCTAAAGACTGACATAGAATATTAACAGCCCAAACATTACATTGCAAGGAATAAAAGAAGTCTTGGCATAATACTTCTGAGATGCTGGAAACCTCCAACTTGAAATTTATTGCACAGAAACCCAGGGGCAATGTTGCCAGGAATTGCTCAAACATGCCAACAGTTGAGATTTCACAAGGCCTTTTAAATTCGCCCTTCCTTGCTGTTTTCACAGGCACCATTCCATCCATCTTTCACCACCCTGACTTGCTTATTGCTCGTGTCTCCTAGCTGGGCTCCAACTTTCTAGTTCCTCCTGAAAGCCAAACTCATTCTCATACACTTAAAAAAAAGAAAAAGTGTTACCTCACGTCTTGGGTACTTCCTACCATCTATCAAATCCATTTTAAATTCTAAGAATAGCACTCAAGTATTCAAGGGATTCACTTTTGCTTCCATTCCCTTGCACATACAATACCCCTCAAGAGGAATGTCACTCTTCTTTCTCTCCATCAATCTACATCTAGTCCTGCTTTCAAGAATTATACCACCCACACCCTTTTCTCTTCCCCTCAGCTCTTGGTTTGCACTACCTGTTCCTATTTCTCATGTTACATGTATGCTTTTTGTTTTTCTTCCCAGGATCTGTTTGTAGTCTCCTCCTGGGCAGAGGCTGTTGTCTTAGATGTGAACTATCATATCTGTTAGCTTATCAAGCACATCATATTGTATCTCCTAAATTATCAAAAACAACAGCTGCCTAGAAAATATGTGAGCAAATTCATAGACCTCACAACTTTCTGAGGGGAGAAGTGACAGCTGCCCCATTTGGACTTCTGGAGTCCTTGAAGGTCACTGGATGAGCATGTCAAGGTCAAGTTTTCTGTTTCACAGTTGAAGAAACAGAATCAGCGGAGGTTCACATATTTTTGTTAATCAAAAGACTGAAAACTAGACTTAGCTATGAGTTTAAATGGTCTTCTCTTAAAAATACAAAATAAAGGAAACTCACTGGGCAGCTAGGTGTTCAAGGTTATTATGTGCCCTGATGATCATCTGGGCTCCAGTTTCTCTGCATGCTGACCAAGGGCTGGTGCAAATGCTTTGGCAGTTTGATCTAATCATCCTTATAGTGAGGTATTGGTAATCTGTCTACTGCTGTGAATTGAAGCCTACAGCCTGGTAGTTTGATCCAAACCAGCACAATTATAGGGCTGCGAGGTTGCACAACTCCAGGGCATTATTCACATTGTGTTAAAAATGGAGCTCAAGCTTGTTGGATATTTTTCCTAAGGAAATTTGGTTGTTTTTGAGTAAAAGAGATATGAAAAAGGCAAGAAGAATCTGTGTTTAGCACAGCCTGGCTTTAATCCTCAGGCTGCACACACAAAGAAAACTTTTATGGGATAGGTTTTTAAATTAATTTCTATTCTCAAGAAAGGGCTTGCTGCAGGTCTTGAATAGCACAGTAGTTAATAGCATGGGCTTTGGAGTTGGAGATGGCTGAGTTCAAAGTTCTATGTGACCATGTAGCCCTGGGCAAGTTATTTCACCTTTCATGGCACTGGTTTCCTGGTCTGTAAAAATAGAAATAAAAATATCCACAGAGTTGTGAAAATTACATGGAAAATGTATGAATTAATTTAGAAAAGGTACATCTGTGGCACATGTATATATTTATATATATATGTATATGCAGTATATGCATATATATATTTGCAAAAATTGAAACCAGTCATATTTTCATTTCTAGATATCCTGAAACTACAGCAGCCATTCTCACAGTTTGAAGGATCTAAAAATGCAAAAGAGAAATGGAATAAGACAGGACAGAAGAATGTATTTTAAGTTTGGAATTAATTCGAAAATTTGAAATTGATGATATAAAATGTCTCCTTTAATCAAACCAAGCTAAAAAAGTATCTAAGTACTTTTTCCTTCTTTATTTCCTTAATATAACATGTGATCTTTAGAGGCAATGTTGGGTGCTGTCTCTGTTGTAGGGTCTTCTTCTGAAGGGCTCGTTGTCTTTCCCCATCCTTCCGGTTGTCCTCCCCCATACTTCCGGTTGTCCTCTTTCCACATTGTGTGTCTTGGTTCACCCATTTCCTAAGTCACACAGATCGGTGGTATTCTCAACTCTTCCCTCCCTTGTCCAGTCATCACCAGCTCTGGTCAGTTACATCAGCTCCCTCCCTTCGTCCTCCTCCTTCTTTTTTGTAGTATTTATATTTCATTTAATTTCTCATAACTTTGATCATAAGTTATAATGCCGTTTTATTTTCACAAAATGAGGAAATCAGGGTAGAGAAGCTTTAAGAAACATTTCTGAATAAGCCAGAAATTTGGGCAACATTTGTGTACCCAAACCAATGGTATTAAATAAATAAATAAGCAGAAGCTAAAGAAAATAAGTAAATATTTCTGAAATCACTTTATACTTTTTGCAAATGCCAGGTTAATCTTATTTGACTTTCCTGTGTAGCATGTAACAGAAAGCAGAACAATTTACTTCGTGTTAAAGACTATTAAGTAATCTAAAAAAATTAAACACTTCCTTCCCCAAAGGTGTCATGTTTGGGACAGTCAGGAGCAACTGAACACAAGTCATCATTGGGAAAGAAATTCTGAAAACTGATAAAGCCTTTCCATCTTTGGTTCCAGATATTGGAAAAGTAGCTTCATCCCCTTCTCTCTGTTTGTCCTGCATGTCTTTGGTTCAGGCCATGATTTTCTCTCCCTTGAAAAAAAACAAGAGCTTCCTCTGGCTTCCCCCTTCAGCCACACTCTTCTTCAATTCATTTGTCACACTATGGCCAAATATTCCTTCTAAAAAGAAAATCTGATCATATTATTTTCTAAATTCAAATGCTTCAATGGCTTTCCATTATCCTTAGGATACAGTTTATAATTTTTTTTGGTACTGGAGATTGAACTCAGGGGCACTTGACCACTGAGCCACATCCCCAGCCCTATTTTGTGTTTTATGTAGAGACAGGGTCTCACTGAGTTGCTTAGTGCCTTGCTGTTGCTGAGGCCGGCTTTGAACTCGCGATTCTCCTGTCTCAGCCTCCCTAAGTGCTGGGATTACAGGCATGCGCCACCGCGCCCGGCTTATCCTTAGGATACAGTTCCCACTCTTTAATGCAACAACAAACCCTTTCCGATCTGGCTCCTTTTTGGTTCTTCTGGGGGTCTTTCCCCTTGCCTCTTGCTCATGCTGGAAACACTTCCTTATGCTTCCATTTGGCTGGTGGGTACCTCTTTCTCTTTCAGGACTATCATGGGCTGCATTGTGTCCCTGCAAAGCCTTGGCTCCCAGTACCTCAGGATGTAACTGTATTTGGAAGCGAGATCTTTAAAGAGGTAATTAAATTAAATTGAGACCATTAGAGTGGACCCTCATCCAATATGACTGATGTACACATAAGAAGAAGAAATCAGGGCACCAATACACAGGGGGAAACCATGTGAAGACACAGGGACCAGATGGCAGAGAAGCCAAGGAGAGAGGCTACAGAAGAAACCAACCCTGCAGCACCTTGGTCTCTGACTGCCAGCCTCTAGAATTGTCAGAAAATAAGTTTCTGTTGTTTAAGTCACCCCGTCTGTGGTACTTTGTTGTGACAGTTTTAGCAGACAAGTACATGGTCGAAGCCAAGGTACCATTTCCCCTGGGGCACATCCTGCGTGCTTCTGTGGTATATGCCTGTAGCACTTTGTAATTGTGACTGGGGCACATCTGTGTGCTTCTGTGGTATATGCCTGTAGCACTTTGTAATTGTGACTGTTTATTACAGCTCTTACCACAGTATGTTGGAATTTCTATTTTGCTTTTCAAAAAATGTCTGATGGTTTATTTTTCAAGGTTTTTTTCCATATTTCTATTGAAAACACAGATCTAATTATTGTCACAAAAGAGACTATATCTGTTTTGCTCACCATATCATCCACAGTGCATAGTGTAGTATCTTATGTATCCCAGGAAATCCATAGAGATGAATGAATGGCTGGACAAATTGGGGTGGTCAAAATCCTGAAGGTTGAACTAAGGTTAACACAAGATGTCTTTCTAAAGTTTTGGTTAAAAAAAAAATCAGCCAGGTTACAATTACAAATTGCAGAAGTACCCCCTTTTGCTATTCTGGTTACATACAGCTTCCAAACCAGCAGAAAATAGCACCACTGGATTGATACAAATAATTTTGTAGCTCCAAATGGAGCTAAAGAGAATGGACTACAACATCTGAAGATAATGTGGTTCTAAGTAAAATCAAGCCCAAATTCAGCAATAACAAGATAGTTCTTACGTTTCACATACCTAATTCTTCACCACTTATGCCTGAGACCAGAACCACTTATTGTTCTAAGAACATGACTTTACTTTATCTGACCTGAAAAAATGGAAGGTGACCCAGGAGATAGAGGGTTGAGTCAGGCGCTGTGAAGTCTTTGACAAGTAGTCAGACCAGATTTTTACCCAGTAGGCTATTAATGATTCTTATAACCAGTAACCAGTACACACACCTGCATGACAAATTCAGGTTACTTCCTGGCCTGTAGTTGCTTGGAGAGGACAGAGTTATTGTTGTACAGTGTCCTTTTAGGATCCAAAATTAGTATATATGTGATTTGCAAGATGCTTTGGTTAAGCAAATCCTGTCACAGGATGACCAAGAAACTACGTGAAGACAGAATCTCAGAGTTGGAAGACAAAGTGGCCAGCCTTGAACATTTAGACAGTATTAAAAAAGTAACCTTGAACAGAATAGACAAGAACTCTGGGACAACGTTAACAGACCAAATTTGAGAATCATTGGAATTGAGGAGGGTTGTGAAATGCAGGATAATGGAATGGATAACATCTTCAGGGAAATAATAATAGAAAAATATCTAAACCCTTAAGAATAGGATGAACATCCAGATACAGGAATCATTCAAAACCCCAAATAGACAAGATGAAAAAAAAAATGTGTCTCTCCAAGGCACATTATAATTAAAATGCCTCACTAGAAAACTGCTTGGGTCACATTTAGAGACAAGTCAATCAGAATTACTTCCAATTGCTCAGCACAAACTCTTAAAAGCCTAGAGAGCTTAGAATAATGCATTCCAAGTCCTGAAAGAAAATAACTGCCGGGCTGGGTTTGTGGCTCAGTGGTAGAGTGCTTGCCTTGCATGCATGAGGATCTGGGTTCGATCCTCAGCACCACATAAAAATAAATAAAATAAAGATATTGTGTTTATCTACAACTAAAAAAAAATATTAAAAAAAAAGAAAATAACTGCCAACCAAGTTTTCTATATTCAGTAAAGCTGTCCTTCAAAATTGAAAAGGAAATAAAAATCTTCCAAAATAAACAAACTAGAATAATTCCTCACCACTAAACTGGTACTTCATAACTTACTTACAGAAATAATCTGCACAAAAGACATAAAAAATAAACCCCAGAGCTCACAAATGAACAAATTTCATTTGAAGAGGAACTAAGCAAATATGAAACAGGACCAAATTAGACATAATAAGTAACTCAAAATGGCAGGAATTAATAAACTTCTCATTATAACAACATTGAATATAAATGGCCTCAACTCTCCAATACAAAGACATAGACTGGCAGAATGGATTTAAAAACAAGATCTAGTTATAAGTTGTTTATAAGAGACTCACTTTACAATTACTGTCAATTAAAATTTACAGGGAAATTTAGCCATAGGCTGAAAGTGAAAGGATGAAAATAGACATACCATGTGAAAGGAGCCTGAAAACAAGCAGGAGTAACAACTCTCATATCTGATAAAGCAGACTTCAAACTAAAATTAATCAGAAGAGACAAAGAAGGTCACTTCATACTGGTAAATAGAATAATCCTACAAGAAGATATAACAATAACAAATATTTGTGCCCCAAATGTGGGTGCAACTAATTATATAAGAGACACTACTCAAATTGAAACCTAAGACAGACCCCGGTACAATAATAATGGGTGATTACAACACATCTCTCTTACCATTAGATAGGTCACCCAGACATAAACTCAGCAAAGACTCTCTGGACCTGAAAAACATTATAAATCAAATGAACTTAATAGACATCTATAGAATATTTCATTTAACAACAGCTGAATACACTTTTTTTCTCAGAGGTTCAGGAAACTTCTCCAAAATAGATCATATTTTAGGCCACAAAGGAACACTTTGCAAATAAAAAAATTGATATAAATCCTTGCATCTTATCAGATCATGATGGAATGAAATTAGAAATCAACACAAGAAAACCCTATAGAAACAGAGAGATTGAACAATGTACTTTTCTCTCATGATGGATAATAGAAGAAATCAAGGGAGAAATCTTTAAAAAGTTTAGAATCAAATGAGAATAGTGTCCCATTAAGTCCTACCAGACACTTCACAGAGGAAAATTTTTAAAAAATGAGAATAATGATATAATATACCAGAACATTTGGAACATTATGAAGGCAGTTATAAGAAGAAAGTTTATATAAGTGTCTACATAGCAAAATCAGAAAGTTCCCAAATAAACAACCTAATGATGCATCTCAAAGCTCTTGAAAAAGAACAACAAACCAATTCCAAAACCAGTAGAAGGAAGGAAATAATTAAGATCAGAGTTGAACAATTACGGAAATAATTAAGATCAATGAAATTGAGAATATAAAAGCAATACAAAGCATCAATGAAACAAAAAGTATGTTCCTTGGAAAGATAAACAATATTGATAAGCTCTTAGCCAAACTAACCAAAAGAGAAAGAAGACTCAAATTAAAATTAGGTATAAAAAGGGGAAAATCACCACAGGCACCACAGAAATCCAGAGGATCATTAGGGACAATTTTGGAAACTTATACTCCAATAAATTGGAAATCTAGAAAAACTGGATACATTTCTAGACACAAAATGACATGCCAAAATTGAATCAAGAGGACGTAGAAAACCTAAGCAGATAATAACTAGCAATGAGATAGAAACAGTAATAAAAAGCCTCCCACAAAGAAAAGTCTTAGACCAGATGGATTCTCAGCTGAATTCTATCAGACCTTTAAAGAATAACGAATGCCAATACTACTCAAATTATTCTATGAAACAGAAAGGGATAGAACACTTCTAAATTCATTCTGTGTAGCCAGTATCACATTCATATCAAAACCCGATAAGGACACATCAAAGAAAGAAAACTGCAGATGAATATCTTTGATGAACTTAGATAAAAAAATTCTTTAAAATATTAGCAAATCATATTCAATAACATATTAAGAAGATTGTACATTATCACCAAATTGGTTTTATCCCAGAAGTGCAAGAATGGTTTAACATATGCAAATCAATAAATATAATTCATCACGTAAATAGAATTAAGGACAAAAATCACTTAGTAATCTCAACAGATGCAGAAAAGGCCTTTGACAAAATTAAGCATCTATTCATGATAAAAACACTGAATCACCAGAGAATGAAAGAATCTACTTCAACATCATAAAGGATATATATGAAAAACCCAAAGCCAACCTCCTAGTAAATGGGGAAAAACTGAAAGCATTTCCTTTAAAATTCAGGTAAAGACAAGGATGACCACTCTCACTACTCCTATTTACTATAGTGCTTGAAATTCTAGCCAGAGCAATTAGGCAAGAGAAATAACAAAAGGGATAAAAACAGGAAAGGAAGAAGTCAAATTATCATTGTTTGCAGATGATGTGGTCCTATATTTACAAGATCCAAAAAAATCCACCAAAAGACTGCTAGAGCTAATAAACAAATTCAGCAAAGTAGCAGGTTACAAAATCAACATACAAAAATTAATAGCTTTCCAATATACCAACAATGAATCTGCTGAGAAAGAAATCAGGAAAATAATCCTACTCGTGATAACCTAAAACAACAACAAGAGCAACAAACTCAGAATAAATCTAACCAAAGAGCTAAAAAAATGCTCAATATACAGTTTCAATGCAATCCCCATCAACATACAAATGACATTCTTCACAAAACTAGAAAAACAGTCCTAAAATTCACTTGGAAGAATAAAAGATCCAGAGTAGCCCAAAGAATTCTCAGCCAGAAAAGCAATGCTGATGATGTCACAATACCTGATTTAAAATTATTCTGCAGAGGTATAGCAAGAAAATCTGCCTGGTACTGGCATAAAAACAGACACATCAACAAGTGATACAGAATAGAAAACACAGAGGCAAACCCACACATCTTTAGTCATCTGATTCTTTTTTTTTTTTTTAGTTGTTGATGGACCTTTATTTTTTATTTATTTATATGTGGTGCTGAGGATCGAACCCAGTGCCTCACGCATGCTAGGCAAGTGCTCTACCACTGAGCCACCACCCCAGCCCAGTCATCTGATTCTTGACAAAGGTACCAAGAACATACATTGAAGAAAAGACTTTTAACAAATGGTGCTGAGAAAATTGGTTATTCATATGTAAAAGAATGAAACTAGACCACTATCTGTCACTCTGCACAAAAATCAACTCAAAATGGATCAAAGACCTAAGAATTAGATCAGCAACTATGCAACTTCTAGAGGGAAAGGTAGGATCAACACTCTAGCATATAGGCACAGGCAATGACTTTCTCGACAGGATCCCTAAAGCTCAGAAAATAATGCCGGGGCT
Organism: Geosciurus inauris; assembly: GCA_004024805.1. Lineage (NCBI taxonomy): Eukaryota > Metazoa > Chordata > Mammalia > Rodentia > Sciuridae > Geosciurus > Geosciurus inauris. The sequence goes on along the minus strand of PVHX01001357.1, from coordinate 22,709 downwards.
GGGGTTATGGCACAGTGGTAGCGTGCTCGCCTAGCACGGGGGAGGCACTGGGTTCGATCCTCAGCACCACATAAAAATAAAATAAAGCTAAAAAAAAAAAAAAAGAAAATAATGCCAAGAATTAATATATAGAATGACATTGTATTAAAAAAAGATTCTGCACAGCAAAGGAAACAATTAGGAATGTGAAGAGAGAACCTATAGAATGGGAGGAAATCTTTGCTAGCTGCTCTTCTGACAGAGCATTAACATCTAGAGTATATACAGAGCACAAAAACCAGAAAACAAACAAACCCAAAGAACCCAATTAATAAATAGGCAAATGAATTAAACAGAAACTTCCCAAAAGAACAAATAGAAATGGCCAAACAAATATATGAGAAAATGTTCAGCCTCATTAGCAATTAGGGAAATGCAAATCAAAACTACAGGGAGATTTCATCTCACACCAGTCAGAATGGCAGGCATCAAAAATACAAACAGTAATAAATGCTGGAGAGGATGTGGAGGAAAAGAAGCACTTTTACACTGTTGGTGGAATTGTAAATTAGTACAACCACCATGAAAATCAGTATGGAGATTCCTCAAAAGACTAGGCATGGAGACATCATATGACCCAGCTACACCACTCCTTGGTATTTATCCCAAAGAATTAAAGTCATCAAACTACGGTGATACATGTATACCTGTGTTTGCAGCAGCACATTTCATGATAGCCAAACTATGGAACCAGCCTAGGTGTCTGTGAAAAGATGGATGGGTAAAGAGAATGTGGTATATATACAGAATGGAGTTTTATTCAGTCATAAAGAAAAATGAATGGAAATGGATGGAACTTGAGAACATTATATTAAGTAAAATAAGCAAACTCAGGTCAAGGATCATATGTTTTCTCTTATATGTGGAAACTAAAGAGGAAAAAAGAAAAGAAAGGGGGGTGGGGAATCTCCTAAAATTGAAATTGAAATGCAGCTAGGAGTGGTGTTGGACTCCTAGCAATTAGGAGTAATCCCAGCAACTAGGGAGGCGAGGCAGGAGGAATTCAAGTTCAAGGCTACCCTCAGCAACTTAGGCCCTAAGTAACTTAGCAATACCTTGTCTCAAAGTAGAGTCAGAAGTAAGGTACCCCTGGGTTCAATCCCCAGTACAAAAAAAAAAAAAAATTGAAGGTATATCAGTTGAATAGAGCAAATGAACTAGGGTTGGGGAGGAGGGCAGGGAAAGAGAAAATACTGGAGAATGATATTGGCCAAGTTTTATTGTTATATCATGTCATGTATGAATATATAACAACAAATCCCATCATTATGTACAACTGAAATGCACCAATAAAAATATGTAAAAAAAAAAAAGCATACAGGAAGATGCATGTAAGTTATATGCAAATCTCTCTGTCATCTTATATGAGGGTCTTGAGCATCTGACAATTTTGGTATCCTCAGGGTTCTTGGCACCAATCCCCCATGGATACCAAGGGACCTCTATATGAAATTTAGAAAATTGTGATTGTGTAGTTCATATTGCCTTTATTATTTGTATGGACAATATTATTTATTTTTCTACACGTGGACATTAAGCAACTGCATAAGATTTTCTCATGTGATCTTACTTTATGTGGAAACGGTCACAATGGAACAGAATTGGTCAGGAGTGAATCTTCTAATTTGTTTTAGTAGGTAGGATGAGGATGAGTACAATTGTGTGATCAAGGCATTTAGAACCTACGGAAATACTAAAAAATGATGTGTGGCCAGAAGATATTTCACATATTTGCCTTTATTTTTTTCTTGTAATATCTATCCTTGATCTTTCCCCTGATTCAAATTCTTGGTCAGTCCGTGTCCATGTTGTTTGAAGAGAGGGATGTTGTGTTAGAAAGTAGAAGACTGTAAGACTTTCTGACTTTTGTTTTATGAGATTAAATTCTAGAATGGGGAGACTAGACAAGGTGTCTATCTGAAATCAAGACAAGACTTGAAAATGTTGTCCCAGATAAGGGGAAGGGAAATGATCAATGTACAGAAATCTCTAAGACCTGGAATGAAGGAGGGAGGTAGCAAAACCCAGAGAGGAAGTGCAAGGAATTGTGTCTGGGCATTCCTCATCTGTCCCAAAGTGTTAATCATCTCCCCTGACTTCATACACTGGGCAGGCTCACAGGAGAGATGATGTGACCTAATGCTGGATGGCTCCTGGCTCACCGTGGGCTCTCAATTGTCATGTCCCCGTGGCTTCCTCTTCTTCCAATGAGGCTGCTTAGCAGTTGTAGTGGCACCCCCTCCTCCAAAGAAAATCTTAATTAAGCTTCTCCAGAAATCTGCACCATAATTGATCTTAGGACTATCAGCAAAAGTCTCCACAGAAGAGTTCAATGTAGTTAAACTTCCTATTTCCTGTTATTCTATCATACTTGGCTACTGGCCTGAAAGAGATCAGCACTCCAGGTGCTGAATGTCCCTTTAGTAGTTATTTCAGAAACATTTATGGACCATCTAGTATAGTAACAATATAATAGGTTATAGAAGTGTGTTTGCAAATGCAAAGTGTGGTAGGAAAGACAGATCCTTAAAAAAGCCTCTGGCCTTGAAGTGGAGCTTCACAGAACATTTATATTTCAAAGATAAGAGAAGATGTTACTAATTGGGCTCCATGGTAACAACTGGCAGGGGGAGGAAAGAAAGGGGAGAAGAAGCTCTCCCCCTTTCAGGTGCTGTCCTTGAAGGGTTAATTTGAACAGTGAAAGAAAAAGCTGCTTTTGTGTGAACTTCTGTAGACTGTGAACCTCTGAGCCTCTCCCCTTACACGCTGGGTATAAAGTTCTGAAACTACCTGAACTCAGGGCTCAAGGGGATTAATTGATTACAGCGAAAGCTCTTCCCTCTGAACCTGGCTACAGCCAAATAAAATTGTTTCAAATAAAATTGTTTCCTGTTATCTTCGGTGTCTGCCTTGTCTGTCCCTACTACACAGTGAAAGTCTTCTTTATGGAGATGGGACATTTTACCATCCCTGTCTTCTAGGAGTAGTTCTAAGGCTGCTGGTCACTACTAGCTTCTTTCTCTCCTTTATGATTTAGAGAGACATTTTGCACAGACTACCTGTAAGTGAAGATTCCCAACTTTCTGTTCTTGTAGCTGTTCTAAACATGATCATGGAACAGATCAAATCTTGGTTGAAAGGTGGGTGTCTCACAGTTTTAGGTGATCAGGGGAAGCAGGGCAAGTGCATGGATTCTTGTTCTTTTTCATACTCTGGATTCTACGTGGAAGAAAGAAAGAACTGAGGGGGAAGTCAAGCCGAGGCCTTACCTGGAACTCACTCTTCCATGAAGTCTGTGTAAGTTAGCCATCCTTACTTACAGGAGAGTTAATGGAAGACTGACATTATTTTACAACAGAAAGAAGAAGGGGTTTTTGGGGGGGCTTTCACACTGGGAATTTTCAAGCCTGAACAACTGAAGTAGTAATTCTCAGATGTATGAGGACAATTCTGGGAATCTCTTTGTGATGAAAAAAATTATATATATATACATATATATATATATATATATATGTATATATATATTATATACATACACACATACATATACATGTATATTTGGAAGAATAAATATAACTAACTCATTTTATTTTTTGCCTTTATGCAAGTCTATCTTTATTTGTAAAAATAATATACAAATAAAGCTAATTTCATTTTTTAAAATCAAAGTTCATTTAGTGATAATGTACATCTTATAATAAAATTGTAGTAAAATACTGACATTTGATAGTTTAAACAAAGTATCATTCATGTTAAAGTCATGTTATGTAAAATTGAATTAGAAAATTCATAGTTCACAAAAGTACGTATATTTTGTTGACAGCTTGAGAACATTATCATAAACTTACTTAAGACACACAACAAAATTCACAGTTAGGCTTGACATTTAGTACGATAAAATTTTACACTGTACCCACTGATATTTGTATTAATAAGGTGTACTTGAAATAATCAATTCAGACCACCTACCAATAAATTGATATTTTATTGTATAACCAATCTATTTTGGTTTTGCAATATGTCTAGTAATCAATTGTTTCATCAATAATTTAAATGACAGAGATTGAGTTGAAAACACCATTGACATATATCCTTAATGGGATAGTTAAAATAAAAAGCATTAGCAGTAACTAACTCACTCTAAAGTTATATGAGCTGTATGAATGATGTGAAGACTTTGTAATTCTTATCTAATGGGAATGTAAGGGGATAAGGCTTGAGAAATAAATTTAAGCTGTAGAAGATGCAAGATGGTGTAAAAGAAGCATAGCTTCATGTCAGTTAAATAGGAAACCCACAGCAGTTTAGTCTTGGAGACACAGACCTGGAAGGAAATTTAGAGAACTACTGGCCTAGAGGTTGTAAAACTACAGTCCCATGAACCAGATCTAGCCCAGCTGTCTATTTTTTTCTTTTTCTAGACTGTACCCACAACCATTTTTGACAAAGACAGTGCATGTTTTGCTTTGCTTCTAGTGCCCTTTTAAAAGATATTTGTCCTTTTGCTGGCTTGTCCAACTGAAGTATCTTGTTGAAATGTCTCTATAAATCGGTTTTCTAACGATAACTGCAGGACATATACACAGGATGTATAGAATTGCCACCAAGTGTCCATTGAGCTATCAAGGACTTATAGTATCACAGAATGCCATGGTTGGATCACTCACTTCATCATTGCTTAAAGAGATCATAATCCTGTCTAGTCAAGGGTTGGAAATGAAAAGAGTGGTTTCTGAACAGACAAATCTACATGCTTACTTTGCTACTTACAAAGTCAGATATAAAGAAATGCAAACTCATGATGCAATTTGGGACTGTCCTCAAAGCTTTGTGTGTTATTAATCATTGATCAAACTAACCCTGTTGTTAGACTATTATCACAGTGTTCTACCTCATTCTGTTGTTTTCAATTAAGTACTCTGCAGAGGTATTTTAAAACAACTTGATATTGAAAGCCCTTGTAGCTTGCTGTTACTTATCTTTTTATTAAAAGCAAAAGGGTGCTGGTATGGTGGTGTACACCTGTAATCCCAGTGACTTGGGAGGCTGAGGCAGGAGGATTGCAAGTTTGGGGCTAGCCTCAGCAGTTTAGAAAGACCCTGTCTCAAAATAAAAGTGAGAAAAAAAAGAGGGGGGCCTGGGGATGTAACTCAGTGATAAAGTGCCCCCGGGCTCAACCCTGAGTACAAAAAACAACTCCCCAAATAAACAAACAAAGGAGTGATCTCTATAACTGCTTATGACCTGTTTGGATGGCAGCCCACTCACCTTCATAGCCTTTTCCCTCTCTTGTGTAATGGTAAGTTGTGTATTTCTGTCTTGTCTATTTTTATTGGGTTTTTGATCTTTTTTTTTTTTTTTTTGATGCTGGGGATTAAACTCAGGGATACTTAACTACTGAGCCACATCCCCAGCCCTTTTTTATATTTTATCTAGAGACAGGGTCTCACTGAGTTGCTTAGGGACTTGCTAAGTTGCTGAGACTGGTTTTGAACTTGAGATCCTCCTGCCTCAGCTTCCTGAATTGCTGGGATTATAGACATGTACCACCACGCCTGGCTGGTTTTTGATCTTTGTATCCTAAAAATAATTTGTCTGTTAGGGATAGCTCTATTATCTGTGATATACACTGCAAATATTTTTCTTTCAGTGGTTTGTCAGTTGACTTTACTTTTGATTTTTTTTAAATGATGTGACAATTAAAAAATTTACATAGTCAAACTTATTATTATTTTCATTTACTGAATCTGGGTTTGGGTTTGAAAACCTATCCTCACATTCAGCTTATATAGGAATTCAGCACTGATTTATTCTGGTATTTATAAAGTTTTGCTTAATTTTTTTATATTAGGTCTCTAATGCATTTGGAATCCACTCTTAGAGCCTGAGATATGAATCCAATTTTATTTTTTAAAAAATAGCTATCAAGCTGTCCTTATACCATATATTAAAGAACCATTACAGAGATTTAAAAATATTTTTTAATATCTAATGGTGCTACTCTTCTTTTATGGCTCTTTTTTGTTTATTGAAAATATATTCTTGCACATTTTGTAATATAAACTTTACTGTCAACTTATCTAGTTTCAAAACAAGCTTACAGGCATCTTTATGGAGAATCTTGTTTAATTTGTAAACTCAGTTGGCAGAACAGACATTTTTCAAATGTGGATGATCTTATCCAGGAACAAGCAATATCTTTCCAATTGTTTGAGTCTGTTTTGATATTTTAGGAGTGTTTTAAGTTTTTCCTCATACTGTTTTGCACATTTCTTGTTAATTTTATTCCTTGAAATTTATCTCTTTTGTTAACTATGGTACACAGGGCTTTCTCCTCTATCATATTTTCTAATTGGATACTGTTAGTGACTCCAAAGGCTATTGATTCCTGTGTATTAGTTTTGTATTCTGTTAACATTAGACTTTTTTGGGGAGTGAGAAGCAAGATCTTATTGTGCTGCCCAGGCTGGCCTAGAATTCCTGTGATCAAGGGCTGCTCCTGCCTTAGCCTCCCCAAGTAGTTGGGACTACAAGTGCCTGCTGCTGCATCTGGTTTGAGTATTTTAAAACATCAGAAATACATATGGAGTTTTGTCCAGTTTATTTTTTCAGAATTCACAGAGATTATGTGTTTTTTCTACATAGATCTATTAAAACATTGAGTTGTAATAACTACTTTTCTAATAATGAACTACTGTTGTGTTCCTGGAATAAATCTCACTGGACATGTTTGGATCTTGTTTACTTATATTTTATTTTAGGATTTTTGTACAATGTACACAAGAATATTGTTCTGTCATTTTCTTTGTATCAACTTAGTCATGGTTAGGAATCAGTGTTGGGAGTCTGGACATCACACTTCCCTAGAACAATTAAGGTGGTATTGGGATTATCTGGTCTTGGAAGATATGATAGAAATTTCCTTTGAAATTGAACTTAGTGCTTTTTTATGGGTTGTTTTTTGATAATGTTCTATTTCTTATATGGACGTTGGTCTGCTTACACTTTTTATTTTTATTGAAGTCAATTTTGTTAAACCATGTTTTAGTAGAAAACTACCCATTTCATCTAATTTTTCAAATAAATTTGCATAGTGATATACAAAATCATTGCTTATGATTTTAAAAATATTTTCTTTGCTTCAGTGGTTATTTTCTTTTGGTCATTTATTGTTTTGTTTTATTTGTCTATTTTGTTAATTTTTCAGAGAATGAATATTTTGATTTATTAATTAGTTTTATTTTCTTATTCTCTATCTTGTTTAATTTTGGCTTTTAGATTTTTTACTTCCTTTCCTTTGGTTACTTTGCTTCTATTTTCCTAGCTTTTTGGGTTATACATTTAATTCATTTTCTTTCTGTAATTTTTCATTGCTGTGTTTAAAATCATAATTTTCTTCTCAAATCACTTTTAAATGAAACCCATTGATTCCAATAAATAGTGTTTCAGTCTTATTATTTTTGCAAATTCAATATTTTGCAAATTAAATAATCTTGATAAAATAATAACTTACATTTTCCCTTCCATTCAAAAGTTGTTTAAAAGACTTCTTATTTTGAAGGTATAATAGCCTAATTATTTGTTTATTGCTAATTTATTTATTTTTGAAGTGCTGGGGATTGAATTCAGGTCTTCATGCATGCTAGGCAAAGTGCTTTACCACTGAGCTACACCACCAGCCCAGCCTTTTTATTTTTTGATTTTTCTACTAATATCTTATTATCCTGTGATTATCTTAAATCTTTTTAAAAATTTTTTTTAGTTGTTGAAGGATCTTTATTTATTTAATTTATTTATATGCAGTGCTAAGAATTGAACTCAGTGCCTCACGCATGCTAGGCAAGCACTCTACCACCGAGCCACAACCCCAGCTCCTTAAATCTTTTTTATCACAATATCTGTACCACCCTTTTTACCTTTCTACTTTCCTCCATTGATTTATTGGCCAAACCAGGTCATTTATTTTATATGATATTTTGTATTTTGAATTTGGCTGCTTGCTTCCTCATGATATCATTTAAGCTGTTTCTTCATGCTTCATGTTTCTGTAAATTGCTATTTGCTCTTAGAGACTTAATAAGATTTAGGTTTTATGTTTTGGGCAATAATACATAATGGAGATGCTCCATACTTCCATTGCAATATACCATTTAGCATGTAATGTCTTGTTCCACTTGAGTGATGTGGACACTTTTCAGTGGGTTTAGATGAGTCAGCCTGATCTTCCCTAATAAAGTTCACCATTAATCTTTTAGACAATTATTTTAGCATGAATGTAGCCTTGACCTATTATTTCATTAGGTCTAGCAAGATGGTAATTGTTCTAATCCTGTCACTCCTTTGCTATTGGTGATGGTGGTTATTTTTAGTTCACTTACTTATTTTTGAACAGTTTTCTTGTAGTATAAATGTTGTATATTAAAATATACATACTTTTTTAAAATATTTTTTCCAAACCTTTATTTATTTATGTACTTTGTATGTGGTGCTGAGGATCAAACCCAGTGCCTCATGCGTGCAAGGCAGGCGCTCTGCCACTGAGCCACAACCCCAGCCCCTAAAATATACATACTTAAAGTGTGCAGTTTGGACATATTTATATATCTATATATAGATTATTATGTAATATGTTACAAAACATTATCTATTAAAAACTGAATTATTCTATGAAGAAGAAATTTCCACCACTATTATTTGATTATTCTGAAATGTAGTTCACATAAAGACAGGTTAAATGATAGATTCTTTCCCTTAATTTATCAATTAACAGGTAATGAGAAATTATACTATAAAGATGTAGTAACAAAAATAGTATGGCATTGGTATCAAAATAGACATGAAGACCAATGGAATAGAAGATAGACAAAGCCACAAACCTATAGCCATCCGATATTTGACAAAGGTGCCAAAAACATATCTTGGAGAAAAGACAGACTTTTAAACAAATGGTGCTAGGAAAACTGGATAGCTATAGGTAGAAAAATGAAATTAGATACCCATCTCTCACACTGCACAAAACTCAAATTGAAATAGATCAAAAACTTAAGAATTAGACTAGAAAACTTAAAAATTCCTAGCATAAAACATAGGGTCAACACTATCACATAGGTACTGGCACTAATTTCTTAATAAGACCCCCAAAGCATAAGAAATAAATCAAGAATCAGTAAATGGGATGCCATTAAACTAAAAAGCTTCTGCACGGCAAAGGAAATGATTAAGAGCAAGAAGAGAGAGCCTACAGAATGGTAGAAAATACTGGCCAGCTACCCCTCTGATAGGGAATTAATATCCAGAATACACAAAGAACTCAAAAAACTTAACATTAAAAAAAAATAACCCAATCAATAAATATGTAAAAGAAGTAACCAGAAACTTCTCAAAAGAAGAAACACAAAAGGCCAATAAATATATGAGAAAATGTTCAACATCCCTAGCAATCAGGGAATTGCCAGTCAAAACTACACTAAGATTTCATCTCACTCTAGTCAGAATGGCAATGATCAAGAATACAAACCACAATAAATGCTGGCAAGTTTGTGGGGACAAAGGTACACTTGTACATTGTTGGTGGGATAGCAGACTATGGAAAGCAGCATGGAGATTTTTCAGAAAACTAGGGATAGAACTACCATATGACTCAGCTATCCTACTCCTGGGTTTTTCCCCAAAAGATCTAAAATCAGCATACTACAGTGTCACAGCCACATCAATGTTTATAGCAGCACAATTCACAATAGTTAAGTTATGGAATCAACCCAGATGCCCATTAATAGATGAATGGATTAAGAAATTATGGTATATCTATACAATGGAGCTCTACTCAGCCATTAAAAATAATGAAATTATGGCATTTGCTGGTAAATGGTTGGAAATGGAGAATATCGTGCTAAGTGAGATTAGCCAAACGCAGAAACTCACAGGTTTAAGGTTTTCTGTCATATGTGGAAGCAAGAGTACAATAAAGAAAAGGGTGAGGGAAGGATAAGATTACATAAAGAACCAATCAAATACAAATCAGTAGAAAAGTGAAAGGAAGTCTAGTAGAGTAGAAGGAGAAGGGGAGAGGGAGGGAGAATGAGAGAGAAAAGGGAGAGGGAAAAGTGGGAGATCATGAAACAAAATTGATTTCCATGCATGTATGAGTTTATCAGGATGAAACCAACTACTATGTATAACTATAAACCCTTAATAGTAATAAAAATAAATAAAGTATGACTCCCAAAGTTAATTAAAAAACAGATAATGAGTTGGTACCCTGAAATTTTGAATGATCACAATTAAGACATTTTTAAAAATTCTTTTTTGGAGGATGTGGGGGAGGTTTGGGGAGGATGGCTATGAACTTGTCAATTTTTATATATATGAAATTCTTCATCTACACTTCTGTTCTTTTATTGATGCTCATATGGTCTCATCTTAGGCTTATGAGAGGCCATTCAAGGTGGTTTTTATGTCTTTTTCTGGGTCAGGGCTTGAACCCAGGGCTTTGAACATATTAGACAAGTGCTCTACCACTAAGCTATACCCTAGCCAGCTCTTAGGTCTTTTCAATACAATTATAGTAGTCTTTGATTCTTGGATAGTGTCTTTGCTTTTTGAAACATGATGTCATAGATTTAACTTTATCTGTCTTACCACAGCCCTGTAATCAATCATTTCCCTAAGGAATATTGGTTATTTTTAGTGGGGAATGGCATACAGACCTATGGGCTATTTTAATGTTTTTAAAAAAACTCTAAAATAGCCCATAGTTTGGTTTAGTTACTAATTTAGTTATCAATGACACACATTATTGGTGTAAGGCTTTTTATATCAATTGTCTAATAATGCTTGTCTTTTTTTTTTTTTTTGGTTCTAGAGATTGAACTCAGGGGCACTCGACCACGGAGCCACATCCCCAGCCCTATTTTGTGTTTTATGTAGAGACAGGGTCTCACTGAGTTGCTTAGCGCCTCGCCATTGCTGAGGCTGGCTTTGAACTCGCGATTCTCCTGTCTCAGCCTCCCTAAGTGCTGGGATTACAGGCTTGTGCCACCGTGCCTGGCTAATGTTTGTCTTTTTTAATATTAGAGCTACACAATAATTTGTGGTTATTTCAGATAACATTATTCTAATTTACCTCTTATTTTTATTCATGTGATCTACATTACTTACCACAGAAACTATTAAGAAAGAGCTCTAGAGCCAACAAATCAAGACAACTGGGACTCAGTCATACTCTGCTGGTGATGTGAACTGGCATGAACTACCAGATGCTATGTTTCCACTCCTTGCCTATAGAGTCAGAGGTAAAGGCAATGGCCTGTCTCTGTGGACAGCTGACAGTTGTATATGCTATTCTGTAAATATTACCCACTCATTTGGAATCCATGGCCATTTGTCTTAGCCAGAGAAACAAAGGCAGCTCAGAGAGGACCGTAAGAGAGGCCAGATAAATTAAAGATGCATTCATTTCCATCTTGCAGACCTAGAAGAAGGAGGGGAGTCTGAGTGAAAGAATAGAATATGGTCATTTTTCACTCTAGGTCTCTCAAGCCAAAGTTTGCTTTGTAATGGGGGGGAAAGGGTATAAACATTAGGTTGGATTTTGAAATTGAAGTTTTAAACTAGACTGAATTTTTAATAAATGAAAACGACTAGAAAGACATAGAGCCTACTCAGAATGTTGTGAAGGGATGGGAAAGAGATGAGCCAAGTCTAATCAAAGGTAGTAGTGGGGAGAAAGGCAAAACTACTTGGGTTTGTAGCCTATAATGTTCTGAATGTTTAATAAACTGGATATATTTGGTTACCATAATGGGAGAAGTCAAAATTTTATGCATCACTATAAGAAACAGAGATTCTGGAAGGAAAACTTAGAAGGAATTTCTCTACTAGAGGTGGTGATAATCTTCCCTACTATCTCACCTCAGGTTTTTCCTGCAATTAAGTTGTGTTGCACTGGGTGGTAGCAGATAACCCAGTTATGCCATTCACCATAAGATTAAACCACAAAATTTTTTGAACTCAGAGGTGCGTAATTCCTGAACCACATCCCCAGTACCCCTTTTTTTCTTTTTCTTTTTCTTTTTTTGGTGGTGCTGGGGATTGAACCAAGGCCTTGTGCTTGTGAGGCAAGCACTCTACCAACTGAGCTATATCCCAAGCTCCCCAGCCCCCCTTTCTTTAAAATTTTTTTTTTTTTAATTTTGAGATAGGGTCTCACTGTGTTGCTTAGGGTCTCACTAATCAAACCACAATTCTCACACACAAATTCCATTGTAGGTTTTTTTTTTGTTTTTGTTTTTCCTATCGTAGGGTTTAACTGTATATTTTTCAAATGAAAATTAAAAGCACTACTTGAGTAGTTTAACAGGAACTTTAAATTATTAAGTACTGTTTTAATACAAATACAAGTCAGTATTGGCCAATTATATATGTTTTTAAAAATCTAAAAAACAATTATATAAAAGTACCTTTTATTCCATCTCCAGCTAACTCTATTCTTATCTCTGGACTAAGATACCACCCATTGATTCTCTCTTATATTCTCTCGTGTGATGTGTCAATAGGAAATGATATAGTTCTGGGACTTCAAATTTAATAATGTGAATTTCTTAGTTTCCTTCTACGACTGGCTGTAGAGTATTGAGATTTAGGGAATAACTTCTGTGCTTGCCTCTTTTAGTTGTCCATAAGTTTCCATTTTTATTTTTGGAGTTTCACTTTTGTCTCTTCTATTGGCAAAATCAAGAAATGAAAATCTCTGACCTGCTAAGATCAAAAATTCCCCTTCCACCAAGTTAGGCTTTATTTGGAGGGTAATAATTTCCCACTGATTCATAGAATGATATCACCTTTTTTTCCCTTAGAGCTTTCTAACTGGAAACTTATTTAAACTATTTTACATGACTTGGTACTTATCACAAATTTAAGTTGTTTCAAATAACTTTATTTTATTTTATCTTACTTTTTTGCAGTACTGTGTTTATAATTAATTTTTTAAAAGTCCTATTTATGGAGAGCATTTACAAGTCAAAATATAAAGTTTCTGAGCAAGAGTTTAACAAGCATTGATGAACAGGTTTATTTTAAAATGAATTCCCTCAAGTTTTTATTACAAAATCTTTAAATATTCACAAAAAATCATGTGACAAACACTCCTAGACCACCACTCAGATTAAACAATTATTAATGTTTTGCCACATATTTTAATATATCTGCATCTATGTTTTTGTGAAACTTTGTGAAACATTCAAAAGTAAGATGATGTGACCATTTCCTCCTAAAGAGTTTAGCATGGCATTTCCTGAGGCAGGAGAATTGCAAGTTTGAGATCAGCCTGGGCAACTTAGCAAGATCCTGTCTCAAAAAATGAAAAGGGTTGGGGATGCAGCTAAGTGGGTTTAATCCCTAGTATTGCAAATAATTAATAAAAATAATAATGATAATAATAATAAATAATAGCTATAAAATTACTATAAACTTGGTGGCTTAAGACAAAACAAATGTATTATTTTACATTTCTGGGTCTCCCAGGGTTGAAATCAAGGTGTTGGCAGGGTTGTATTCCTTTCTGGAGACTGGGGAAAATCTGTTGTTTGCTTTTTAGCTTCTAGAGGCTTCCTGTGATCTTTGGCTTATGGTTACTTCCTCCATCTTCAAAGTCAGCAGCACAGCAACTTCAGATCTCTGCCTGACTCTGACCTTGATCCTTCTGCCTCCCTCTTCTATCTCTAAGGACCCTTGTGATTCCATTGGACCCACCTGAATAATCCAGAATACTTTTCCTATCTCAAGGTCATCTGATTAGCAATCTTAATTCTATATGCAACCCAATTCCACCTTGTTATGTAATATATTTACAGGTCCTGCAGGTCATGATGTGGACATCTTTGGGAGCCATTATTCTGCCTACTGTAGTCAGTGACCTAACAATTATAAGTTATTCACAAGAGTCTTTTAAATATACTCTAATCTTATATATTTGTTTTGCATTAGAATTCAGTAATAAAAGGTGATATAAATTAGGAAGAAGTATTACAAGGATTGAAAAAGTTACATTCTAATAGGTGGACGCACAATTTGGTTCTGAAGAATACGGCTAATCCTTGCATGTGATATATCTGTTGTCAGGTGTTTTACTTGCTAGTTTTATTTCAAACACTTTGTTGAGGAAGTTGGGTGTTTGTTTCCTTGGCTTTAATTGGAGAATCCAAATGATTTTAATCTTATAATTCACTTCAACTCAACATCATACATTTTAGTCATCTTCTATCATTTTGAGGAACAGTAAGAGTTTCAAAGTGTAGGAGAGTCACATATACCTCCCTGTGGCTTATCTGCACAAACCAGATCTGAAGAGGACAATGCCATTGTTGTCCAGACTTGGGTGGTGTCAAGACTCAGCACTTTACTAAAAGACTATAGTGGCACCCCCTCCTCCACAGAAAATCTTAATTAAGCTTCTCCAGAAATCTGCACCATAATTGATCTTAGCAAAAGAGTCTCTACAAAGAGTTCAATGTAGTTAAACTTCCTATTTCGTGTTGCTCTATCTTACTTGGCCACTGGCCTGAAAGAGATCAGCACTCCAGGTGCTGAACACCCCTCTGCCAGTTTTTTCAGAAACACTTATGTACTATCTAGTATAGTAACAATCTAGTAGGTTATAGAAGTGTGTTTGCAAATGCAAAGTGTGGTAAGAAAGACATATCCTTAACAAAGCCTCTGGCCTTGAAGTGGAGCTTCACAGAATGTTTATATTTCAAAGATAAGAGAAGATGTTACTAATTGGGCTCCATAGTAACAGCTGGCAAGGGAGGAAAGAAAGGGGAGAAGAAGCTCTCCCCTTCTCAGGTGCTGTCTTTGAAGTGTTAACTTGCCCAGAACAGTGAAAGAAAGAGCTACATTTGTGTGAACTTCTGCAGACTGTGAACTTCTGAGCCCCTCCCCTTACATGCTGGGTATAAAGTTCTGAAATTGCCTGAACTCAGGGTTCAGGGGGATTCACTGATTACTCTCTGAACCGACTGCAGTCAAATAAACCTGCTTCCTGTTTCCTATATGGTGTATTGCCTCGGTCTGTCCCTACATTGACCGTACTAAAAGGTGGGTCTCTACCTCATTCATCATCCACAGGCCTTTGAGTACTGACCTCTTGTCTTGATATATATACATTGGTTTTCCTTGAAGGAAGGTCTAGAAGGTGTTTGGGGAGGGTGTTGTTTGTGCTGTGGATCAAGGAAAGGATCCTGAAGGCATGGTCTTGAGTGCCTCCTGCCCTCATGGTGCTTTGCCAAGCAGTGCCTCCTCTTCTTGGCATTTTGTCCAGTGGTAGCTGGCTGGATGAGTGACACGTATTCCTTCCACAGTGCCCTCTGTTCCATGCCAGTTGCCATGGAGAGAGGGGTTGTACATGTTAAGATGCAGAAGCAGTGACATCATCAGCATTAGCTTGCTTAGTTTTCTTATATGACCTGCATCCCAAGGAGCAACTATCTTGTCATAGATGCAAGAAAATGTCTTTCTACAGATTACTACTTCCCAGTGTGCATAAGAGAGAGTCAATGTCCTTCAAGGTAATATGGATCTGGATATTCTGACCCAGGCTTGCTCTTATTGATCCCTTAAATTGGTGAGGTTTTTGGGAACAAAAAAGAGGGCATTCAGGGACATGGTGTTACAATGTATCCCTTTTGTTTTAGGATGATACAAGATCCACAAAAACTACTTATGCCTTCTTTCCCCAAAATGTCATTCTAAAATACCATAGCTTTTTAGATCCAGCAGACATTTTCCTAGCTGCTACCTAATCCTTTCTGGTTATCTCAATAAACCCTTTCACTTCAGAGATCTCTTTGTCTTATAAGTTTTGGTGATAGGTATGGGGGACACTGCAAAGGGATCTTGTCACTCAGACTCAACCCCAACAAAAACAAGTGGATTTTTTTAAAATCCAGAATCAGGGTGGGCGTCAGTGGGTGGAAAATGACCAAGAGGACACATTAGTGTTGAGGGTTTCTGGGTAAACTGACCTGCTGGGACTACTGCTGCAGGCTAGGCTGATAAGATATTAGATGCCAGGGTGGGCAGTTTCCCTAAACTGACCTGGTAAGATTCTTACTCAAACTGGATGCAATGAGCTGGAGGTTGAGACATGGGTCAAGCAGAGGACTCAGAGGAACCTGACCAAACGGGATCAAAGGAGAGTCTTGGTCAGAGGGATCACCCAAACCTAGAACTCAGGAACCGCTTGGGCACTTCAGCTGGGTTGAATCCCCACTGAAGCGGTTGTACCAGGAGAGGTGAACTGAGCGTATTTGTGCGTCCACATTGTGCCATTTATTCTACCCAGTGGCCATTGCTACCTGGGGAAGACAGAACCCCCCGGGAATGGGAATTTAGGGCTTATTCTTTTGGATGTTCTTAGATCCTGTTCAAGAGAGCTTCTGGAGGGGCAAACAGAAACTTAGATAATCAGCAGGGTACTTAGGAATGTTAGGTAAACATTACAGAAGGCCATTGTTTTGGGCTAAGCACCTGCAATAGGTCCAAACAGATCAGAGTAGAAATCAGAGTGGACACATCATGCTTGATTCCATTTTACCACCCCAACTAAGTTACCTGACCTCCCCAGAAGAGAGAGAGACAGAGAGAGAGAGAGAGAGAGAGAGAGAGAGGGAGAGAGAAAGCTAAATTTCTAAATAGGACAATTTGAATTAGTATGATAATGAAGTTTTCCTGCCTTAATCCTTAAACAAAAAGGGTAACCTGGAGTAACCTGATGTTAACCAAGCAAGTTATTTTTCTATTGTTTGTCTCCCGGTGGTCCTTTATTTACTTTCTTTTTTTGGTACCAGGGATTAAACCCAAGGGTGCTCTACCACTGTCCTACATCCCCATTCCACACACACACACACACACACACACACACATACATATATACACACACACACATATATATAAATATACATATATATATATTTAAGTTGGGGAGGTTTTTTAAAAATTATTTAAGTTGGGGAGGTTTTTTTAAAATTTTGAGACAGGGTCTCACTGTAACAGGGGGTTCCCTTGTCGCTTTGAAACTTAGATTTTTTTTTTCCTCAACCTTCTTCTCCCTGACCTCCTTCCTGATCTTTCTTCCCTAATCTCATTTTCTCTGAATCACTTCTTTAAAAAAAATCCTGCTCCCCATGATGGCAGCCTTTGGACAGGAATGTCCTATTTCTCCTCTGCTAGCAAAGCAATAAACCTTTTTCCTTTTTCTCAAAACGGTGTCCTCATTTTTTGATTGGCATCGGGGACAAGGACTGAGTTTTTGGCACCAACTTGCTTTTGGCAACATCACTAAATTGCCCAGTCTGTTCTCAAATTTGTTATCCTCCTGCCTCAATCTCCTGAGTTGCTAGAATTACAGGCCTGTGCCACCATGCTAGGCAAGGAAAGTAACTTTTAAAATTATTATTATTATTATTTTGGCATTGCTAGGCTATGGTGTAGGGCTTCCTGTACACTAGGCAAGTGGTCTACCAAGGAAAGTAACCTTAAAATGTTCAATCTGCTTTTCTTTGTTTCTTGTTTTTTTTTTTTTACATTTTTAAGCTGTTAGGCTAAACACTAACCAGTGCCTAGGAACACTTGCTGTGAGATAAGAAGATCTCTAAAAGAATGTGGTAAGGAGGGAAATGGAGAGGGGGAGCTGGCCACTCTCCTTATCTCCAGTCCTT
Organism: Geosciurus inauris; assembly: GCA_004024805.1. Taxonomy (NCBI): domain Eukaryota; kingdom Metazoa; phylum Chordata; class Mammalia; order Rodentia; family Sciuridae; genus Geosciurus; species Geosciurus inauris. The sequence continues at coordinate 4,956 of PVHX01001357.1, read as the reverse complement.
GGGAGAGGATCTCAAAAGAGTGACCCTGGTTGTAAAGTAAAGGAATGTACTCATAAAACATCTAAGGAAACCAACCTGCAGGGTGGGCATGCACTCTATCCTGTATATTCCCCCTGCTTGTGGGCACAGGCAGCCCTCCATGGTATCCTCTCCTGCTGCTAAGGAGTGAGTGAGTGATAAAATGTCCAAAACCTCTCTGTGGAGTCCTCCGAGTTCCCTCTTTAAAAACCCCACCTCTTCAGCTTGGCCCATTGGATCACTTATTATTTATTCTAAGATATTTTTAGTTGAGATGGACAAGATATCTTTATTTTTTCACGTGGTGCTGAGAATCGAACCCAGTGCCTCATGGGTGCTAGGCAAGTACTCTACCACTGAGCCACAACCCCAGCCTTGTGATCACTTATTCTATTCTGTGGAATGAAGCATTGCCTGAGTTTTGAACTATAAAATTAAGCCAGTTAAGATCTTTGTTTTTTTTTTTTTTAATATTTTTTTTAGTTGTAGATGGATACAATATCTTTATTTTATTTTATTTTTATTTTTATGTGGTGCTGAGGATCGAACCCAGTGCCTCACGCATGGGAGGCAAACCCTCTATCACTGAGCCACAATCCAAGCCCCCAGTTAAGATCTTTGAATGAAGCTGTTACAATTTTGTCCTTTGACAGGAATATGTGAGGAGGACCTGTCACTTCTACACTGAACACAATGGGTGCACCCCACCCCTTGGTGGGTGCAAAGCTGATAAGCACAGCCAGGAGATAAGAGAGTGAAGGAAGGCTTGCTACTTGCAGCAAATAAAGAGTGCACAGGAATAATTTTTTAAGTAGTGTCTCCCCAAACAGCAAAAGCAAGGGGATTGTATTGGGGAAATGCACACATATACTCTTTTTCCTTTTTGCTGTGCTGGGTATTGAATCCAGGCCCTCGTGCATGCTAGGCAAGCGCTCTACCCCTGAGCCACATCCCCAGCTGCACGTATTCATGTGGGAAAGACTTGTCATCACATGTAGAGATGGGCACATTCCTGAACACGCTCAGGCAGAGGTCATACATTGCATGTTCAAAAACAAAAAAAAAAGGCAGATAAGACGCCTGAGGATAGGGAACTTACAAGTATTACAAGAAGTATTAGTATTACAAGAAGCCAAGTTTACTCTAGGTCACTTAAAAGAGTGAGTCAGAGTGATTCAGTGATTTTGGCTGGTTTGGCTGCAACTTGCTCTGGAGGGTTTTATTTAAAACAAACAAAAAAATTTTGAAGGAATAGGAATAATCATTTAAAGGGGCAACAGCCCTCCTGCCAAAGCAGAATTGATTGTCCCTAAAAGTTCCTAGCAGCCAACAGTTCCATTAAGGCAGGAGAGAGGTCCCCAGCAATGGAGGGATCTCCTCCACAAGAGAGTCCCACAGCAAGAGAATTCACTATAATACCTGGTGGGCACTAGTCAATATAAAAACTTTTCTGCCCAACTTAGTTTTCTTCCTCCCTGCTCCCCAGCCTTGGGGAGATGAACCATATGTGTAAGGAGGACAGGGCATAGAGAAAATGTCCTCAATAGGGAAATAGTTCCCCAACTACACAGACTTGTCCTTCTGCTTAAATTAAACCAAGTTCAGAGTTCTGGACATTGAACCCAAGGCCCCACACATGCTAAGTACATGCTCTACGAGTGAGTCCCACCTGGACCTGGTACCAGTCTGTTGGAGATCGGAACCAGTCCTTATTCCCCAGTGTTGAAGATTAAACACCAGAGAAGTGCGGAGGCAAATGTAGAAAGCAAGTTTTATTTAAGAAAGGGACGAAGACAGACTTCTTGGAAGAGAAGGGGCACCCAGAGCTGGGTGTCCATGAGAGGGGTACATCCTGCTCTTTTATAGACCCCAGAACCCCTCTTTTTGATTATTGTCTTTCTTTTTTCCCTGTATATGTGACCAAGGGCAGGGACAGGGAGGTTAATTGTTAGCAACTCAGAGTGTCCGGGAGCACAATCTCAGAGGTTAACAATTCACTGTTCTCTCTTTGATAACCAGTCCTCATCCTCTCTTGACCGCTATCATTCATTACCTACACTGATTGCCTGACCTTTGCTCCTGCCTCAGTTTGCTGAGGAATGTGACATGTCCTGCCCACTCAGGCGAGGCAGGGATGCAGAAAGGTTGTTTTTGGCAAAGAAAGCATGTGGTGGTAGTGGTGGGGTTAGCACAGTGGGCCAATTTTATAGAATTATTCTCTTAACCTCATGTTCCCACCATTCTCATCTATCTGTCCCCTTACAGACCTTTCCATTGTTGAGTACAAACTTGTGTCACCTAAAAGTTATCAGAAAAGTCTGATACTCAAGGTTTTCTCTCAGTGGCAGAAGAACCAGCTTCACTAAGATTCAGAGAGTGGAAGATAAAAATGAAGCCACTTTAGGATTATATCCCATGAAACTTTTTCCTCAGTATGATCGTCACTGTTGTGACAGTCCAGGTTGAAGATGTCTGGTGCCTTAATTAATGGTGGGAGAGGCAGGAGGGTAATGAGACTGTTTTCTTTGAGTAGACCTGTTTTACTTTTGTTATAGAATTTATTTATCACATCTGCATAACATAGTAATTTTTAAATTATTCTTTGAATGTTTTACCTTATCACAGGTTGCTTGGTATTTGGCCAGGGTGTGGGGAAATGGATTGGCATTCTCCATAACCTATCGGATCCAGAATTCTTCTGGGTTTAGCCCTAGACTGCAAGCGACTTCTAATCTCCTGTTCACTATAATATGCCTTTATTAGTCTTACGTAGCAGTTCAAACACGTCAGCTAGGCTTTGGTTGTTTTCCTCCCTCCCTCCTTTGCTCTCTTATTTCCTTCTTTTGTTTGATAAAATTTTATAACTTTACCAAAGAAAGAAACAAATGCACAACAAACTCCACTTCCTCCCTCATGTTTCTCCTCTCTCCTTAACAATACAGGTTCATTTCCTGTGCATATGATTTTCTGTGTCCTGCCCTTCCCTTTTGTGTTATTTCTAAAACTTGAGGATATGTTTTGACATAGTCCATACATTTGCCAGGCACGGTGGCGCAGTCCTGTAATCCCAGCACTTAGGGAGGCTGAGACAGGAGAATCGCGAGTTCAAAGCCAGCCTCAGCAACAGCGAGGCGCTAAGCAACTCAGTGAGACCCTGTCTCTACATAAAACACAAAATAGGGCTGGGGATGTGGCTCAGTGGTTGAGTGCCCCTGAGTTCAGTCTCCAGTACCAAAAAAAAAAAAGTCCATACGTTTGCAGATCTTGTGTCTCTGGTGCTTCCACAATGGGATTCTAACTTCATCTCCTTAGCTCTCACCTGGGTATGGACGTCTGGGTTGTTCCTGGTTTCCTTCCCAGGATCTCAAGGGTTTTCAGTGCTGCCCAGGACAGGCCTCCTCATAGCAGGTCCTGGACAGGTCCTCTTGTATGTATGTATCAGTGATCTCTTCTAGGTATGTAGGTACTATATGTACGTACAGTCATCTACTTATATGCACAAGGGGTAGTGAACTCAAGGGCACTTATGCTTTACTATTTTACCACTGAGCTATATCCCCAGCCCTTTTTACTTTTTTACTTTGAGGCAGGGTCTCACTAAGTTGCCTAGGCTAGCCTCAGACTTGGGATCCTCTTGCCTCAGCCTCCCGAGTCACTGGGATCACAGGTGTGCTACTGTGCTGGGCTTATGGCAGGTCCTTTTTTAGCCTGATGTTGGAACTGATTACTTTTGCTCTTCATTGTGTTATTTTCTTGGGAAAGTATACATAAATGAGAAATTGCTGCTACAAAAGCTAGTAAGAATCTGTTAAGAACTGAATATTTTGCCAGGGGACAATCCAAATAAATCAAACCAGGCGACAGTTGGTTCATCTAAGGATAAGATGAAAATTAGATCAAACATCATGACTGGATTTATCAAACTCCAGAAAGATTGTGCAGATGTGTTGTTCTAAAGAATCACTTTTTAAACTTGGTAGTAAAGGTCTTAATTTAGTCAATTTATTTTCTTGATGCTGGGCCTAGACACATGCAAAGCATATAGTCTACCACTGAGCTATACACATGGCCAATTTGATTTTCTTCCCCCCAACTAAAATTTTAGCTGCTTCACAGGCTTTCAGGTTCTTTTTCCTATGACCATTTGACTGACTCATTTCTTTCCTAAATAATAGAACCAGTCAATTCAGGGAAATTCTTTTGTATGTCTTTTGGACTAGTGAATTTTTTTAAAGCCTTTGACTGCTTTTTCATATTTTTTATTATGAAAAAAAAAAAACCCTCAGAAGTAGAGGGAATAGAAAAGTGAAGCCTCAGCTGGGTGCAGCAGCATATGCTTGTAATCCCAGTGACTTGGGAGGCTGAGGCAGCAGGATCAAAAGTTCGAGGCCCTAAGCAACTTAGCGAGACACTGTCTCAAAATAAAAAAATAAAAAGGGCTGGGGATGTGGCTCAGTGGTAAAGCACTCCTGGGTTCAATCCCTAGTACCAAAACAACAAAGTGAAGTGAAGCTTCCTATACCCATTCCCCACTCCTCAACATCAACAGTCACAGCTTTCCACTCTTCATCTTCTTCTGCACAGTTATTTCCCCCTCACTGTTGTATTTTAAAGCAAATCACAGGCATCTGTGATCTCACCTACAAATACCTGAGTAAGCATCATGTTGTGTTAAATCCCCACAGCACAAATGTCAAAGCAAATGGGATAAAATTTTAACTAATAAGTGAATCTGGGTAGAGAGGGACAGGTGTTCTTTGTACTACTTTTACTTTGCAAATGTTTTTGTAAATTTGAAATTATTTCATAAATAAAAACTAAAACACAAAGGATGAATTAAAAACATGACCATAATATCATCACAGAGAACAGATTTCTCCTTGATTTACTATAAATCATGATTATGGAAATTATTTTATTACTTTTTTGTTTTATTAA